>JARQST010000301.1:558391-672955 GCA_030142225.1 Pachycephus smyrnensis | reverse complement strand
CCCCCCCCCCCCCCCCCCCCCCCCCCGAGAAACGAGGAGTGCTCAGGGCGTAGAGCGTCGAGACACGTAACCATCCCCGTTGACGACAGTATTTGCGCCACGACTTACCGGCTTCTCTGCTAACGAACCGCCCCTAAGAAGTATCTCTTCCCTGGCATCCCTTACACACAGGTACATACTATACCTACAACCAATCCTTGTGCTTGTTACTTCACGGCATACAAATTTCTCGATATCATCTCCCATTTTTTTATTTCTCTTACCAGTTAACAATCACGATATACAAAACCGTAAAAACCGTATCTGGACCATTTTAAACATTCATCCCTTCCAGAAGTGGAAGCTGTACTTTTATTAAACTTTGTTAACCCTATTAACTGTACTACAGTAAGTATCTACTGTCACGTGCAGTGTAGCACAGAACCGGTGATAATGGGTGGGGGATTCTGGGAAAACATTGAGGGGGATGTTTAACTTAATCTACATGTCAACCCTAAACTCAAGCAGGACAATGTCCTGTCTAGTGACGTCGGCGACCGAGCGTAAAGGCGGTCATCTGTTTGCATGCCGAAAATAGAGAGATGTCGTTAACAATCCAATACAAAGCCGTAACTAGAGTGGATATTGCCTTGTCCCGTGCCGGCCGGAGTCCTCGGCACCGCACCACAATTCCGCTCGCGGAACTGTAATTTGCTGTATGCATGCATTCAGAGATGGATAGACACGGCTAGGCAGCCGAGCGGGCCGGAGATCTATGGATTTATGCAAATGCAGGCAGTTAGAGTCCCGAACAGCCTCCGCCGTTGAATAATGCGTTGATAAGATAGGAGCTCATATGCTGCTACCTACCCCGCCATCCAGCATTGATTTGTCACCCTTATACCTATACGTCCCATCCTTGGAGGAGCTCTTTACGGGATTCTAAAGAATTTCAGAAACATCAAGATCTTTTTTGTTACATTTGCATATTATTATTTACCATCTCAGTGTAGGTCGTATACGCATTGTTGTGTTGTGTTGCTTGTGATTTTTTTTCGCATGGCATTATTTTTCAGATAAAAGTGGAACACGTGAATTGATATGGGAACGGTGTATCGTGGTAACATATGTGGAGCAGATACATGCGTATACGGACTATAATAATAGTACTGGTACAATATGCGTGGTGCGTAGTCATGACCGCGGAGTAACGCTATTATTTTTGTTTTCAACGTGTTACTTCCAATTTGCAGGAATCCACGGCTCTCATAAAGCACCCCTCGTTGCCGGATGGGAAAATAGAGACGCGTAATTGCGAATTCGCGGAGGGAAATTTCACCCTCGGTGCTTACGAGCGTTGGCGGTATTGGGAACCTTCTTTCTTTTTATACCATTTTGTATTTCTTCCCACGTACCAGCGCTTTTTATCCATTCTTTCTCTTTTTTTCTTTTTCATATCGATTCTATGCTATAAATATCCCTCTCGCGTCTTACGATTAATTCTTATTGTTTCAGTTTCGTTCATTTTTCAAGCTAAAAAATTGTTGAAGAAAAGCGTAAAATTCATTCTTATTCGTTGAAGTACAATTTTTTTCAAAAAATAAGAATATTATCTGGCATCTGGTGCTCTTAACTGATTTTGACCACAGCATCCTTTTCTCTCTCTCTCTCTCTCTCTCTCTCTCTCTCTCTCTCTCTCTCTCTCTCTCTGTCTCTTTCTTTCTCATTTTATCTCACGGCGTCATTCTCGTACCGGCACGTCGTTCACCATCCCCCAGCGACGCCGTCGTCCCAACGGAACAGTGCTTTTCAATTACAAATCGGTTTTGAGCCCATTCAAAAAGGATAAAAGAGAAAAAAGAAAAACTGAAAGCGTAGATTGCCCGTGATAGGGATCGGGTCACGGACGACAAATATTGTTTCGGGATTACACTTTCGGCCACGGGATTACAGAGTGCCGCCCGGTGCATCGCACATTTCCAATTGCGAAACGGAATTTGCACTCTCGATTAACGAGGGCACGAACACCGCTCGAAAGCACAGTCGAGCGTCCGACTTTCGAGCTAGAATTTTTGTTTTCCCTCATTTTTATTTTAACTTCCGCTTACACCGTGCGCAGATTCACCGCGCATATCATCTCAATATAATATTTTCAACCGTATTAAAAAAATCTATATGCAAATATATTCTATCTATAGTACGTCCATCTGTTATATCCATCTATATTGTCATATCACAATACTATATCTACTATACGTATATTGTTGTGCGAAAAATCGCTTTTCAAATGGCGAAATCGCGAGCGTACTGTAATTTATTTACGCGGTAGCAGGCGACGCTCTATTTGAGTTTAATGCGATCGCTCGTTCGACCGTGCGAATAAATTTGTCCGGGCGAATATGAAAATCTGAATGTTCCTGCGGCGGATACATAATTTATCGTTCTACCCAGTAAAATTCCTACTCGGCTCCTCTGGCTTTCCAACGTTATCGGATACCGTATAAGCGGCTTACATCATTTTCCAAACTGTCACGATCTATAGGGGGCGTGTGTACGTCTCATCGGTTCTATCTATATTATTCGCCATTTTCCCTGCCTCTTACATTCATTTATCCTCCATCATGTACAATACAGTACTTATAGCGACCGGATGTCATAAAGTCATGAATCAATATAGCAGTATAAAATACTAAGAAATTTATTTTCATATTTATTGTATCGTTATATTTATAATTATATATTATATTAAACAATTTTTTTAATAATTTTCAATCAAACATGGCGTTTCTATCAATGCGATCTTTCGGTCTCTATGGTATCATTTTACGCTTATTAGGATACTCGTGAAGTATTATATATATATATATATATATATGATAAAACATACGAAAACTACCCTTCGAAGCTACGTTAACGACGAGCACTTTATCAAATGTAGAATAAGCACTTGGGGGCTGACGGCGTGGAAAGACAGGTCGTCTTAGAAAAACGAGACTCCACTCGAACGCCATTGCTCCTTCCTCCCTCTATTTGCCACTTACGTCTAACCTCTTATCTACTCAAAGTGTGTTTACTTTGAAACAATAGACGACGCGTGTGATACCCGCGACGCACAGCGTCCCTTATGGGTAGGTAAAGCGAAGACGCCTGCCCCCTTTTCATCGGTCGTATATCTTTGCGATATCAAATATAACGTCTTCTGTATTTTCTTGGATCAATCCGTGACATTGGATTAAACGGATTTTCTTTTTATACAACTTTATTTATACGAAGGAAAATCTCTTATCTTTTTTTTACGGGACTTAGTATATTCCATATGTTACACGACTGCATATAATACGATAAAAATAAATATTACAAAAAAAACCATACACGAATTATCGCCTATAATGTTATCACATATAATACAGCGAAATATCAGTTATAAAATATTATTCACCTAAAGAAGCAGTGTCTTGAACGCAGACAGGTAGATACCATTATCTAGAATGAATTTCTGGATTCATTATCGCTAGGAACGACTAAGACTCATGTTAGCATATCATTTATTAGGGTTTATTAACGCTTTATCAATTACTTATCATTCGGAGCGAAGATCGATGCTAAAGACTTTAGACTCAAGGCTAAAAATATTTGATTTGATGGAGAGAGTGGTTAATGGAATAATTGTTTACCAAAAAAAAACGTACTAATGAACCTCTGTTTGTTATATCGCCCCAGACCTTTTTCCCAGAAGTGCTTTTCAATTTTATCCTGAGGTTGGCAAAGTTTTCGCATTTTTCCGCGTTACGAGACAATGCACCGTCACGATTCAGGGATGAGTTTTATGAGGCGCGTACCGACGTTAAGACGTTGCAGCGTACGTACTGGCATCAGTATATACATATATATATATATATATATATATATCCAAGCTAGGTTCTCCTGCGGTGGCCATAAAGAAGTAACGCGAAAGTTAGCACGACATAACCAACCAGGTTGCTCTTGGATGAGGTTCCACACCTCACCGGGTACAATACGTTTTACGTGCTGGTTGTCCTACGTACTGCCGTTCCGTGCCTCGCAAGAACTTCCCTTAATGAGCTTTATTTTTACTGCAAGGCAAACTGGAGCCAACATGGCGGACGTATCCTCTGTGGTTTAGAACGTTAACAGGAGCTAACCTCTTTTTTTAGTTTTCTTATAGATAATTTTTTTACTTTATTGTAATAGGCTTATAGTATACGTACGTGTATCTGTATATTCGCATTGTCTAGAATTCTTAAGCAATACTACAGTGCAGTACGTTTGCCAACTTGCTGGATTTCGATTCGAAGCATTTATCTTGAAAAACCTTTAGTCGACCGATCCTCGATAGGATTGACTATCTCCATTTTCATTGGAAATGAAGTCTCTACGCTTCGCGCTCTCAGACCTGGGTTGCTGTTACTGACAGTTGGAAAGTTAAGTTTAATCAAGTACTTTCAAGGGGCGCTCTACTGCTTCCGGTAAAGCCGAAGTCGTTGGCGTCCATAGTGTTGGGGTTGGTATAGGTGCTGGTTCTTCGGCGTGCGAAAACCTTATAGGTGCTTCATTTTTCTTTTTGGTTTTACTGAAGGAACTTTAATGCTTGGGAATAAGTTTGTGCTTCGAATTTAAAAAAAATGTAATTTCAGTGTGCTGGCCGTTCAGGTTAGCACTGCGATTACTGATGGGTCCTTCGTTGTTTATGTGTTTCTTCAAACCTTATATGTTTCTTGAGGGTTGTTTTCCTCTAGGATGTTGAGTGTAACAGGAGTTTATGCACTTCCTGCAGGTATATCGTAGTGCAAGCTATACGGCGAAGGGTTGATGTAATTTCTAAGGGTGGGGTTTCAGGGAGCCGAGGTCAGCCGGAAATGCAGGTCGGATAATTTAGGTGGATTGCCTCGTAAAACCAGAGTTGGTACCGTGGCCAATTAACGGCAGTGGTTTGCTGCCTACCTGCTTGATTGAACTGCTGAACCGGAACTGGAGGACCCCGTGATACCCACTTTTAGTACGTCCGCAGTTCAGCTCCTTGCAGATGTCGTAAAGAGTCGAGAGGAAGTCTTTGGGATCGTCTCTGGTTCTTTCTTCTTCTATACTGTCTTCTTTTTTTTTATCTTTCATTGGAAACTGCACTTGGGCGTTTTCACCTCGGGCAACTTTTCGAATCTTTTCACAGAATTCTTTTTTACTCTTACTATATACATGTATACTATACTTGCAGCCTAGTCTCGTGTTACATCCATAGATGAATTTTCGCGGAATTAAGAAGTGCCGAAAATTCATTCGGCAGGATACGCACTGCCTATCAGACTGTACCAGACTATCCTGACATTTCATACATTATCTGGCAAAGATTCAGAGCCAGCAAAGGTACTCCTCCTTATACGTAGATTTAATATCGACGGCGTGTTATAATACGATAACCGAGAAGATGGAGGATGAGGAGTCTAGTGGAAAGAGTTGGACACAGTCGTTGAGATAAGCGATGGGAGCGAGTTATCTGTAGATTCAAAATTTCAATTTTTTCCCGCCATTTATACAGAGTCTCGAAAGATCGTAAAATTTCTATTCTGATATGGCCGTACGAGTAGAGTATCACGTGGCTCGTTCTTTGGCGAAAAAAAATCTCGTGAATGCGTATCTACAATGAAATTTTTTTCTCTTCTTAAAAATACGTGAAAATCCTGGGACAATATTCTTTCGTATACCGTTCAAATCCATCGCTTACGGCACAGGGATGGAGACAAGCTGTAGGGAGAGCGTGCGACAACGATATTGAAAATATCTCGCTGAATTGGAAATCTATACCAGCCTGGCCATTCTAGAGCGATTCACATATGTCGAGCTATTGGAAATGGATTCCTCCTCTCTTTACGCTCGTCTTATGTCTAATAACTAACTTCTCCATAATGCATGAGGTAAAAATGCTGAACTTTTCCTTGTGGGTTTACCCTTCGTCCTCCATTTTTTTTATTTCGATTTCACTCCTTCGCCATCTCTGTCTCTCCCCCACCTTTATCCTTGATCTTTTTTTCCCATGGTTCCCTCTCGCTTTTCCTTTATTTCCAGTACCCAAGTGGGATTACGTCAAGGCGTCGCATTTACATGTAAACGCCATGGCTGATTTTCTGAGCTAAAGAAACGCACGGATTGAAATCCGTCAAAAAAAAGGAAAATTAACAAAGTCGAACAAAGAAGTATAGTAAAGTTTCAAGTTTATATAAATAATCTCAGAAAAGCGTCGCGACGCTAAGTTATATCCTTGCCGTGATCATTCGACACCGTGCAACGAGTATTACCGACTAATCGTAATATATGTAATTGCGCTGGTCAGCAATTAGATAAGCGCCTTACGTTAATGCGCTTACAGTATGCCGTCTCCCCACAGTCTACTGGTTCTGGTCAGTGTAATTATTATAGTGGCTTTGTCGAACAGGTGGCTGTGCGAGAATTGTCCGGGACTGGAAACCCACCCTTAAAATCGAAGCAACCCCCTGAAGAAATGGGGAAACTCCGGGAAAGCTTTAACCCCTATTTACTGGCGCCTAAGTCCCCAGTAGATATATTATAATAGGGTATATTCCATTCTGGAAACCTTCATAACCTACTGATTATTAGAAATAAGAAAACCACCCTGTACAGAACCCCCTTAAATTTCAATGTCATCGTATACCCAGCCGTATTGAAATAATAAGAAGCACTGCCTAGTCTGGTAAGTTTTACCGCAATGCGACGATTGAATAATTAAACCAATGTTGCTGCTAGCAATGCGTTGTCATCGGACCTGCAGCAGTTATTGCCAACCCATGGAGCGAGAAAGCATTTCTTTTAAGGTAGCCGAACTAGCCCGAGGGTTTGCGCCACTAAACGTCCTGTAAGGAATCTCAATTCCTCGGAGTAGTTTTATATACGTTATAAGAATCCTACAGTGTGTGCATATATGTGTTGTTCCTGACTTATAAAAAAAATATTAATGATAATAGTTAATTATGTTAATTAATACTTTATGTCTAAATATTCAAAATACCCTGTATTCTCGTTGGTATTATTTTTGGGGTTGGGATTAACAGAATAGAACGGGGTAGTATCCCGTTACGGAACTGGATGCTCAACAGTCCGTATTTCACCCTCGTTAAACGGACATTTATCCATGTTGCTCAAGAAGCAAAATAGACAGAACTTTCATGTCAACCCTTAACAAGTACATAACAAGGTATACGATTCTAATAAGTAAAGTTGGTACTACCAAGTATCAACGTCTATCCTAACCATGTATACCAGCCCATAACTTCTAACGCGATTATGCAGTTGTTAGAAACTAGACAGGAGACACAGAAGATGATGAAGATTAGACGGTGCTGGTCAGATCGTCCGGAGATTCGATTCTATCACGAAGTGTGAACGCGCCTTAATACCAACCCTTGTACTACCAAAGAAGTTCAGTGGCGAACGGATGATCGTATTATCGATACTGCGACAGCCAATTTCACCACTTCCGTCCGGGATAAAGTTCCTGGAAACCGCGAGATATTGATGGATTAATATCGTTCAGTCTCTTCGTAGGAGTTGCGAAAGTTCGATGAACCTCGTTGACCACCCTTGTATATGTAGAAGGCCTTCATCCATCCCCTAGTTGAATTTCCAAACTTTACTATCACTCATGAGTTAGTGGGGATGGTGAATTCTCGATAGCACCTCTAATGAAACATCCCCTTCTTTGATGCTTGCGTATACATATATGTATAGGTATAGCTGTACGTACTTTATATAGCTCATATTGCGTGTGGCTTTATATTTTCTATATACATATATATATATATATATCGGATGGGTCGAATCGATTCATGTCCGGTCAGTGTTACTTCCGGTAGCACGTCTCGATTCTACCACCCTGTCACGTTCAGTCCCTTCCACGGTTTACGCCGCGAGTTATACAGGCCAGCTACGCGCTTGTGCGAATATCAAAAGGGTAGATGGATGAGTTATGAGGCGTATTACAATGCTGGTACTTAATTGGCGCACAGATAATGTGCCGGTTAAACGCATTGCCCGGGTGAGTTATAGTCTTGTATCCCCTGGTAACCCTCTACCACCCCCTAGTTGTAGGTACTGTACTCTTTCCCTGGTGCCTATGCCCTTAATAATGACGATTTTTTTTATTGATTATTATCGATAATCATTGGATTGAGATAGAGTGCTCTGTACAGAGAAACTTTGGACAATTTTTTTGGTACCAAGGGTGGGATGGGGTGGATGAAAATTTTTAAATCAAAACCATTATTATCATTGTTTTTTATTTATTGTTTTCTTTTCGTAAAAATTTGTTTAGTCACGTGACCAATCATGACTTACAGACTTATATACTTACAGTCTGATTAGACTGGATTACGGGGAACATAATGTTTGTGTGTAGTGATGAATGGGATAGTTCGCTAGATTCGATTAGTCGGTACGATATGAGGAAATATATCAATCTTTATCGTGACTCTAGGCGGATAATGTTTTTGTGGATTACAAGTAAATTTTATTTTATTATAATGAGAATATGTTTCAGTCTCTATTGTCTCTTACGCAATGAGTTTCTTTACTGGTTAATTTTAATGTCCACTTTTGCCTTTAATTACGTTATTTTTAATTTATCCAAATGAACTAGTATACGCGATACGTTATCAGGCAGCATCTCTAATCGATTTTTATATAAGTCTAAATCCTTGATATTAGCTATGCCTAGGAACATCTCCGGCGTCAGGTCACCGATCTTGTTGTAAGAGAGGCTGAGCTTCTCCAGAGACGAAAGATCTTGAAATCCGCCTTCAGGAAGTGTTTCAAGGTAGTTCCAATTGAGTTTAAGTTCCTTAAGATTTTTAAGATTTTCAAAAGCACCTGAATCGATGGTGGCAATACAGTTGTTCGACAGATTCAACGTCACTAATCTTGGTAGCTTCGAGAACAATCCTTTCTCCAGGAAGGCGACGCCATTACGGCAGAGTTCCAACTCCTCCAGGTTATCCAAGCCCTGAAAGATCTCAGGTGTCAGGACATCCGATAGCCGATTCCAGGAGAGATTTAGGTGGGTCAGTGCCGGTATTTTCGAAAAGACACCGTCAGCCAGGTACGAAATTTGATTACGACTTAAATTCAATTCCTGTAGATTTATCAGATTCTCAAAAGCCGTTTGATCGATATCCGTGATATCATTATACGGTAACATAAGTCGTTTAAGATTGGTCAGATGCCGAAAGAGTCCACCGGATATCGTGGTCAGGAGATTCCTGTTGAGTTCCAGCACTTCCAGGTTCTCCAATCCGCGAAATGCATTTGACGATATGGTATACACTTTTCCCCATGATAGCGTGAGCTTCTTTAAATTGCATAAATCAATAAATATATCGTCACGCAATTCCGTGATACTGATAAGATGAAGATCGAGTTCAATAAGCTGATCCAGAGCACGAAACGTATTTTTATTGATCTCAGCAATAACGTTGCAAGATAATATCAGTGTCTCCAATGATTTCAGATCAGCGAAGACGCCATCGGGAAGTGCAGGGATGTTGTTATGACTCAGGTCCAGATGTTTAAGGAAGTGCAAACCTGCGAACGCATCATTAGCTATACTCGATATATCATTGTAAGACAAGTTCAGTGTGCACAGATAAGTGAGATCAGCAAAGACCCGACTTCCCAATTCCTCGAGACAATTTTTCGTCAGTCTGACCTCCTGGAGATTTGGCAGAGACGCAAAGGACTCCTTGCAGATGGTGGTTATCTCATTCCTGGACAGGAGTAAGGTATTCACGCTACAAGCATTTCCAAAGTCTGGCACTTCCTTGAGACAGTTATCACGCAGGTCAATGCAGCCCAGGTCACTCGGTGCCTTTTCAAAAATGCACTTCGATATTGAGATTATCTTTTTATTTTGCAAACGTAAATCGCACAGTCCCTGCCACGAGACCCGGAGCAACTTGCCGTCCTGAATATCGACATACGGTGTGTCACTCGCCATCGCAGGATAAGTGATAACTAACGATTCAGGCCTGCCACGCTGTTATCTTATTTTATCTGCGACTTGTATTACACGTATTGCGTTATCGGGCAATGCCGAGTTGCGGTATACATACGCGACGCGCAAATTGCACTCGCTACTCGAATCTCTCTCACGCGTAATTATCTGCGTACGAACAGGTGGCTTCTGACTTTGTAAAACATGTGTTTCGATGGAGTAATAACCGTGCCGTCAGACACGCGTTATTGGCTGAGTTAAAACTAGGCCATGCGTGATGCTCTAACCTGAGGATATTAGGAGGAACGTGTGGATTGGCTGTTGATTAGGAATTGAAGACTGGAAAGTTTTCAAGCCGCGACGAGTTACGGATAATGTTTGTTCTTTGTACAACGTGGCGCCATCTGTTGGATTTAATTATCACCAAAGATTAGAACGACTATTCTTGTATCTATATCGTAGCAAATTAATTAATAAATATTACACGATTAAGTAATCTAGTAATCAATCACTATCATTCTAGCGATAAGGGGTATCATAATTGTTTCTAATAGATTAATTAGCACACTCGATTAATAGTTTATTCATCATTAATCGGTAATGAATTTTTATAACATACTCAATGCATTGCATTGATACGATTGATGATTTATAACCGTTATGATGATTTTTGAAATGACGCACGTTACAGTTGATTAAATGTTTGAGTTTGGAAAATGATATTATAGAACGAGTCGTAATACAAATGCGAAATACGAGGAATGAAGTAAAACACGGATTATGAGCAGGATCATGCAGATCGTGATACCAATCGTAATGCTGGGAAAGTTTAAACGATATTTTCCAAGTGTTACGAGTAAACGAGCTTCGTAACGGGATTTTAGAACGGCATGCGACATTTCCCAGGTCAGTCGGGTCACGATCGTTGATCCCGCGCTACCCGCGCCGGCCGCAGTCTTGCCGCAAACACGGATTTAAATGAATAAATAAACGCGAAATCAATAAAAGATAACTGTTTACCTGTAACTAATTCCTTCGCTCCATAAAGCTTCCTTTTCATCTCTCAGATCAATCCCCGAAGTTTCTCAGTTCCAATGATCGTAGTTATTCATAACCTTCTATCTAAGATATAACCCCTCGAAATCATTCCCTTCTGTAAAGAATCTGTAGATTTACTCGCCAGGGTCAATTTTCAATCCCGATTTGCGTTCGAAAATTCACCGTCATTGAAACCGCCATTTCTCATGATATTGGGCGTTGCTAATTAGAGCGATTTCTGGAAGCAGTAAGCAACTAAGCAAGATGCTCCAGAGGGTTGGTATTCTAGGGCGTTGGATATCCAAGCCCAAAGGTGGTTGGGTTTATGTATGTTGCGAGTAATTCAGGCTTTATAACTCCACGTGAAGCTAGTTCGTATGGGAGGAGGAGGAGGAGGAGGGGGGGTGTACATAGCTGGGCACATACAGGGTGGCCGTTTATGTGCATCGACAAGGAGAGCTAGGGGGTGGTTCTAGCGCATAGAACCTGGCACCCTGTTCGTCGTGTATAGAGCACAGCGTGTATGTTCTTCGTATACTATATATAGATATACTATTTTGACAATATAGAAACTACAGACGCACATGTTTCTCTTATGCAAACAGAATCGACTTAGGACTTAGGGGTAGTAAGACGCATTTAGCTTTAAAAGATTGTGGCTCTGAATTGTCGCCCTGTTACCGCATCCATGCAACTTAGTTTTTAGATTTCTGGACCCTTCTGCACTTAAACTACCCCTTGGCACTCTTACAGTCATTATACCTATAGCTACTGTAAAGCGAATCAAACATAGCGAATGATTAAAAGTTCCTGAGGGACTCTTGAACGTAACTTTGGGTAATGGCTGACTCTTATAGGGGTTGTTTCACTTATTGCCTAGTCTGTGCAGATATGCCGGAGAGGGTTGTTACAGTGTCTTCGACATTGTTCTTTTTGAAGAAATGTTTTGGCAGGTTCATTTTTATAATTTTAAAAAATTTATTTTTTTAAAAACTACCCTTCTCGACTACGTCGATACCTTGTGCGAGTATCGATCGAATTTTCTCAGCCTTGAGTGTTAGTTATGTATGGCATTATGTTACTGGTGAGAAGTGATCGCCTTGGTTGGTGAGTGAGCACGTTTTGGCCAGCCACCCTTTACTCACCCTTTCTATGTAACCCCTTTTAACTTAAATGCCTTTGCCCCGGTAACGTCCCTACGGGCGCCACCACTTCCTTCGCAACGATACGCATATTAGTTCAGAGACTGCACATTTCCGTCGGTAAATTTCGAGGTTTATGTCGGATTAAGTTCTTGCCTAGTTAGGGGTGGTTTTCGCGTTCCTGCAAATGGGTTTATACGAAGCGTTGAAATATTCGAAAATTCATCTCTGATATCTCAACCCTCTCATCTATACGTCTGTTAAATATGTTACAAAGGAGATGAGCGGGGTAGCAGATATAACATATACGAAAACCACCATCTTATAGGGGATGCGACGAAAATGAAATAACCCGTGAAATTTCGACGATCCATGCATAACCCAACCATTTTAAACCATCTTTACTTTTACGCAGGCACTCTCCTTTACCTTCGACGCCATCAACCTCATCTTCTCTACCTCGCCAAGTTTCTCATGAAGCGAATCGAAATTTTCTAGCCATCTAGGGTAATTAATTCAATAGGAGTAGCATCATTAGCATCTTCATTATCGAGGCACCGCCGCGTTACGATAAGATAACAAAACCAACTCGCATATAATTTACGTACTCGGAAAATTCTCTACTTAATATTCCTCAGAGGTCGCGATCATTTTTTTTCCTCTATATTCTCCACCCTTTAACACCCTTGCGAATTTTCTATGTATATGAATCTGTATTCGAACGTCTTATTGACCCTCTTCGATTGGCACTTACTGGACGCGATATATATATATATATATACAGACACATAAATAGTATACTTGATGATATCGAAAAAAATGCCAATGGCGCGCGATTTTCGTCAAGGACAAGAACGATTCAGACCGTCAGTTTTATTTTATGCGTACCAATGGATACGTTTTATCCAAGGAAAAGTCACTTTCTGAGGTCGACGCTGGTCCTCCTTACATACCACCCCACGCGTCATCCCCTTAAAGCCCTAGAGAGCACAAGGACCCGATCGATCGCAAAACATTCGCTACCCGCGACGCATAGCAAAGGGATGAAACCGACTAGATATAGGTTGCACAGGGGTAGAGACAAGAATAAGCAAGGCAGATTCTTTTACGGGTTATAAACTTGGGCGAAATCTAATCACATCAAAACAGACAACCGTAAACCGGGACAAACATTGACTCAATCCTAAACCCCTGATCAAAGCCTGCAAAATTCAGGCAAATAAAATGGCCGAATAACTTCTATTCGTAGTGACGTGACGTCTCTCATGTCCAACGCCATTTTTTATCCTAGTCTCAGCATCAAAAATAGTTTTGACGATCGTTATGTTGATTTTGTTCTGCTTTTATTCTTTTTAGAAAAGAGGTGCTCATTGGCATTGGCATCGCTGAGGGTAGAGGGTGCGCAATACGAGTGGGGCAAAGGTGACTAAGGGTGAAAGGGGTCAGGCAACAGGCAGCAATAAATAGCCCGATCCTGCAGGAAATCGCTTTAGGAGATCCTGGAAGGTACCTATCTATTCCGCCAAGTCCTTATCTGTACGCCTGGAGCTCCCGTCCTGATCCCTCGGAACTGCATCGTAAGATCTAAGCACGGTTATGCTTACATACCTCACAGCATCCAACAGGACGGAGAGACGATCTTCTCTCATCTCATAACTAATTTCGCTCAAGCTCGTTTGAGCATGATAGTCAACGGTCCTGCCATCTTGCTAGACTTCCCTGTTTCCAACTATACCGTTTATCCGTTAAGCTTGACGCACTTTAGTATAAGCTTGAGTTTTCCCAGCATCCACTGAGTGGACCGTGAATTATCCAGGCGCTTGTCTCTCCTGTCTGCCTTTAAATAGGATTTATCCACTTAGCCGTGTCAGGCGATTAGAGACTGTATTAACTGTTTCTACCCTTTGCGTTTATTTCTACTTCAATTATTTGATTTCTTTTTATTCGCGTACCTTCCGACGTTACGTAAGACTTGATCCTAATCTATGACAATGACTTAAGTCTATTTTCCAAGCACCCCTCGAATGTGGCGTCGTAAATATTTCTGGTCCTCGGCATCGTAGTGTGTCTTATAGGTTAGAAATTATAGCGTGTGAAGAGTCAGTTGAATATTTATAGCAAAGATTTGAGTTGGATTAATTAGAAAAAAATAATTTTTTATTTACTAAATTTTGAATATCGATTAATATGGATCTATAGTATAATTATAAAAAAGACGAAAGATTAAAAAAAATTGATCGACTTTTCAGTCTTAATAGAGCGTAAGTTTCTAAGGCTGGGATAATAATAGAGTTTTCATGTGAAACCGCCTTAATTTTTCATGCGTTAAAAAAGGCTCAGCCTTGCTAAGACACCTGAACCTAAAATGGCGTCAAGCGTGCATGCAGGACCAACATAAGTATTAAGCCCGACATTCGTAAAACGAAGTAGATAAGCAGGGGGTTGTAACCCTGGTGAAAAATGATTTTCTTTTCCACCGATGGCAGCGGCGTTGAAATCGAGGGGGTAGTGCTTATGGTGGTTGCGGTGGCGGTCAGGCTTGGTATTTTCGACGAGGGTGCGAAAAGTGGATATATATACATACCTACGTCGTGGGTACCCATTGGATCATGCGACACCCTTTACTTCCAGGTTGGACAATTTTTTTTCTCCATTCGTGAGCGAAAGCCGTGCCTTCCTTTTTTCTTCCCCGCCCTTCTTCCAGTGTAATGGCAAACGGGTAAAATGATCATTAATCTGGCCCCCATCGGGCCAATCCGACAAACATTAATTATCAGAAAAAGGCTTAGTAAAAACGTTAAGCCTACGCGCACAGGCAATGCTATTAGTCTGCGCCAAAATCCAATATCTCGTTGCAAAAAGCGCGTCGCGACAAAAACCGGCCACCCTCGCGTCACGATAGGAAATCACCCTCTCAGGTATCTCATGGTTCCCGAATACCGTTTCCCTGTATATAATGTTCCAGGATTCCTGGATACCCATCCAGTATCATGTAGTATTCTATATATATATATAAAATTCTAATATCTATACCCCATTCGTACGTTATAGCCGGTTCCATCAATTTCCCTGATGGCGCCTAACATTTCTTCACTCTTCTCTTCTCCATTTTCCGGTACTTCTAGGGTCCCTAGATGAGGCTCTCTTTCAAGGGAAAGTGGATGCCAATGGTGACGGGTTTGAAGTGGAGAAGTGAAGGAGCGAGTTCCACTTTAGTCCGCCGAAGCGTTGCGTTATCGCGCGCGTTACGCTATATGGCGTCGCGCGCCTTTGTACCGCCCTTAATTACCTGCCTTGTCTTCGACGCTCGTGCAATCAACTTGTTACTTTCTAGGCCTCCGGCAGTTTCCTTGGAGTAATGGCTGAAGAGAAACACAGCAGCCTTCATATACTGTTAAGTACTTAGATAACAGACGATCAGGTTCCCAAGTAAATGGGTATACGAATGTGCATTGCTCATTTCAATATAAATTAATATAAAATATGGCAAATTAAATGAAATATTTTTAATATCAAATTTTGATTGCGAATAAAAAAATTCCACTATCCATAGCGGTAGATAAACATTGAAGAGTTGAAGAGAAACGATCATATATATATATATATACACTTATGGATGTAGATGATGGATGAAGGAGGAAGAAATGAAAATGGCGGTGCCTACGTGTACGATGGGAATCAGGAGAAGAAGAGAGTGAGACTATATAGGGTGGAGAGAATATTTTCTAAAGGCCGAACCTTTATTAGTTCCGGAGTTGTCGAAGGGAAGAAAGCAGCGGGTTCCTTCTGTCGTTCATGGTAAAGGGGATGGGGTAAGAGTGCGGCTGTAAGTATAGTGAGGGTGGATGGAATCGAGTTGAATGGCGTAGAGTGAGAGAGAAAGAGAGAAAGAGTGTAATTTTATTTTCATCTTGTCGCACGTCTTGCACAGTCTTCTACACGTATCGCGATCGGTATTCGTTTTAGACGCAGCTCCGTCTTGATAACAATAATGTTATTACTCTCCCTGTTTCAGGCCCTATATCCATTCCTGATCCTCCCCATCTGGAATCTAAGCTATGTCGCCAGGGATTAGTGTGAATTCGAGTTCTTCCTTTTTCTGCACCCTCTTCCTACACTCCCTCCCCCATCCCTTACCACGTGAATTACTTCACTTTAGGTTTTTTTTTTTTCCTTAAATTCCTTCCACCTCTTGTTTTTTTTCTTTTTCTCTCCCGAGAAGTAGGTATTTCCCTTTAGCAGTCAGCCACCCTCCCCAAGCAGCCACCTTCAATTCATTTTCTCTGTAATTTCATGTCTCCTTTCTATCTAGGCTATACGTATTCTCCCAGATAAAGTTCTTTGCGCAAATTATTGATCTTATTTACTGAAATCTTATTGGCGACGTATATACGGAACCGATACCTATCCTGATTCACCCTTGTGCTACTCTTTTTTTTTGTAGGTACCATATACTGATATCTAGTTTCCCTTTTGAAATCTACGTAGATAGTTAGCGTGGTAGGATTTTCCATACCTTGAAGTACTTCGCGAATTTCCATCTTATGTTAAAGCTCACGGTATGGTATATGAATATTAAGTAATCGCTACTGGTTTCAGACCGTAACGAGATGATGTCGCGTCCTTTGATCATGACTTAAGCATCTTCTTTGTCTGTTCTACCTGGTGCGTATTCACTAAAATTTGTTAGCGTTTACGAAGGCGTCGCGACGCCTATCTCGACGTTGTTAATCATTTTTTGTTATTTCTCATCGACGGCGCCGTACGACGCCTTCGCTTTGAGAGCTGTTCAAGTTTTAAATTATTACTCAGTTGCGGGGCTTTTATTGCGTCAATAATAAAAGGTCCACTATGTGGCATAAAGTGGACCATGTATGTGACGTGCCGTCACGCTCACGATGTATGTGCTATTACTTATACTTAACCTAGCTATACCCAACCGTTCTAAGCAGTCGCTGACATGAAAGACGTCCTTGTTGTCGGGCTGTGCTATACTTCTATCGCGAAATTACTATCTTCTATTGCGTCCTCATATGCTTCTTTATTTTTGCTCCGCATTCACCCTTGCCAAAGGGGAAATATTGTGTACGGGGGTATAGGGAAAATATATGGACGGAAAATTCAGGACTCGTTAAACAAATCGTGATTTATGATCCCAAAGAACAGGTTATCAGGTCATGAACTTTGGGTACCCTTTGAATTTAGTAAAACGTATACCGACCCTTTTGCCTTAAAATACAAGATAGATTTAGAAATAGACCCAGTTATTGTAATAATAAGTATCATATGAGGCACAGCATATAATAAATACAGTTAAAATTATTTATTAGTGAGTTTCAAAGTAAAAAAAATTCTAGCCTCCAAATCTAGAGATTAATGAGTACCGAAATTGTTATACCATGGAACAGGGTCATGGTAAGTAGGTAATAAGAGGAAGACTTTCTTTTTACTGTCTACGACGGTGTACCTCTAGATACAAAATCAAACTGCCCACAACTATCATAGCAATGATGGAGATAGCGACGCATGTCTATGATCCTAAAAAAAAACAGCTTGTCAAATGCATATAACAATGGTGTTTGATTTACCATTTTTCGGATTATTAAAAACGGGTTGATCATTCCGACATGGACCATGCTCGCAGTCAGAGTTTTATGCCGGATTGTACGATGGTTGTGGGAGGTGCTCGAGTGGCGGAGCTCTTGGCGCATAAAGTGGCTGCGTGAGTTCTTACAAAAACGGGTTGACTTGGTCGTACGGCTGTGGCTGCAGTATAGGTTGATAAAATGAAGAATATACAGGCCTGCCCTGTGTCAAAGACTCCATTGTTGTTGTATATCCCTGATAGAGTGTATTCAATAATCAAACACGTATCTGTACACTCGATTAATTCCTGATCGCGTTGGTCAACGCTACTGTGAACACGTACGTAAATAGTTAAATAGAGGTTAGGTTGTAGCATGTACTTTATCAAAGAAATTTGCATGTATGTATTGTGATGACGATATTCAAGAAAATTCGAAAAATAACTAAATCGGCATGATCACCGACGCCGCAAATACGAGAATTCCCGCGAGAGCTACCAACGGAACGGTAGCCGCAAAAGGCCTGGGCGCCAGGCATCCTCTGGGACACCGATCTCTCTCGCGACAATTCCGCCGATAACACGCTAGCTCAGCCTGTTTACCCTGAAACAGCAAGGATAGAGGGGCGGGAATCTTTGACCAGGAGGTAGCGAGACCAACGTTAAGAACAGATACGGAATTCCAACAAAATGTAACAAAGGTCCTCTTTTTTAGGACGGGTTTAAAATAACAAAATTACAAGAATGGACCCCCCGATAGCTAGGTCCGGGAGTACCGTAATCGCTAATTCGCGAGAACAAAATTGGATAAACAGAAAGACGATAGAAATAACGCAACTGATATGCCGAGGTGACCGGGATTTTCGATCACAACTAATCCTGATGGTCTAAATAACAATGGTACGATAGCCCTAGCAACAGTAATACAATGGCGTAGCTAACAGTGAATAATTCACTGAACAATAGCCCTGATTTTAGATATTATTCGATGGCACTACTACTAAAGAGCACCGAGCAATGGCATATCACAGGGAATATATAAATTAAACAATACAAAGATATAAGTGAAAAACATAATATAGTCTCAGATAAAGCAGATACAGAATTAGAAAAAATTATAAAGAATAAATATTATATATAGGCTCGTAGATCGTGAAAAATCGAACATTATAAAGCAAGGCAGAATAAAGAGTCCTTATAACGGAAGATACAGAATACTTAAATAATTACAACAAAAGTCAAATAAGAAACTACGTCACGCGATCGAGAAGCGATAGCGACACGTAGGCTTACTGGCCACACTCCAGGATCCAAACTCTCTACTTTCAGGTAGATTACTATGACAAATTTAAGTTACAAAAGAGAAGATACAATTTATAAGTACACGATAACCATGGAACTTCCCTGATGTGCTCTATAAAGGATTGAAATTCGTGAGCACTAGAGTTCCCGGAAAATGATAGAAACTTCGAATCGGAACGATTCGGCAACGATAGTAAGTAGCACAATTACAGGAAAAATTCCATGATAATCGAGCCTCAGAACTCACCGGTAATTAGCAAGACGAAAAAGACAACACGTGCGTTTTCCACCACGGACAGTCAGCAAGAGAACGATCTATCGGCTAGGCGTTCGGCCGGTGGCGAATCCCCACCCTTAAATCTACGCGTTAGGCCCTCTGACGAACTTCTACGCGCGCCATAATTTAAATATCGCTATGAGTCCCTTTACAATACGATAGGGCGATACTCAAGTTGTAATCTCAACTGATATTCGATATTGCGTAATTAGAATTAACGATAGCGATTATCCCCTACGAGGTTCGTTGGCTTTGTCTTAGGAAACGGATGCTGTTACTCCGTCGAGGTGCGCGTTTCCCCATCTACGGGGCCGTTTCTCGAAGGTAACCAGTTCTTCCCGGGACTATTCTGAGGCAGCCTCCTGTCTTGCCTTTCGGTAGGGCCTACGGGAACATCTTTCTCGTCGCCTTGGCTTCTGGGGTGCGAAGGTGCGTCCTCCACTTGTCGCAGTCATCTCGGGATACCTGGCTCCTCGAGTCGTTCTGGTTGCTATCGATGATGGTCTTCGATTCCCCGGGAGGACCTTGTGTTGATCTTCCTCCCGTTAGCCTCCGTCTATGCTCGAGATTTGAGAGGCGCCTTTCGAGAAAGAGCGCATAGGGCCATTGGCGCGTACCGATAGCAAGGTACGGCCGGACATGCTACTCTCGTGCCTCTTCTGCGGCCAATCGGCATGCGATACGGCAACTGGTCCCTTAGCTTCTTGGGGTGGACGTCATGAGGTGTTGGTGGCGATCGTCCACATTCCCTTATGGCGTGGTTCTTGGCTCGGTGAGGCCTCCTTGTAGTGGGTCGTCCGTGGTTCGCTTTCCGCTCCGTCCGTGATGTCGCGTCATTACATATTATAAAGTATAAAAGATTCTGTTACTAACGAATTTATTGTATTTTGTCTGGATCCTTGGAGTGTTTTGCCGTGGTGGTGAACGCAAGTACGGGGCGGTAACTACGCCACGTTGAAAAACGCGAGAGCTAACCTTCCCAACAGTGACGGCAATTTTGCAACGTCACGGTATATAGTGAAATAGTAAATAATATAAATAAGATCCTCACAACCAGTGGCAAGGCATAAGGTTACGTTTATATTGGATGTGACTACGTACGACTAAATAAGCGTCTGTAGACGCGCGTGCTCGAACGAGTCAAATAAATACGTGTCATCAAGTTTCGTTACGTTGGAGCCACCTTGCTTGTCCGTAGTCGTGCGTGCACGTAGGTCCATATCGAAGAATCAAAATTGTTTGATTTTGGCAGTACGTTTAGACGGTTGGCCATAGTCGTGCATACACGCGGACGAGTAAATCGAACACGTCTGAATAAGGCACAGTGGTTATACTGCAAGTGTTTTGCTCGTTTGTAATCGTACGTGCAATTTTAATATAGATATTGACTCCTCCAAAGAAATGTTAAAAGATTTTATCCATTTGAGAATGAATAGCCAACTGCAATTTCGTTGACAAACGAGGAATAGTCGTACATACAACGCGCGTCTAAAGGTTCGTATTTACTGAGCGAACAGCGTGTACGAGTAAACGAAAGGAAACGATCCCATTCGTCTGTCTTTGATAAGGTTCGGCCGACGAGCGAGCTTCAACGAAGATTCGCGCCAACGTTCAAAAATAAATATTACCGCCGGGAGGAGACAAACTGAACTAAATAGAATTTCGAACATGTGTTCATCAGCCGGATTCATTCAGTACTCTTCTCTCAGTCAGTGAATACGCATATGAGAATGCGGCTAAACAAGACTGCTCATGGCAATTTATTCGTCGTAACCTTAAGATCTTTTAGTTTCTACGAGAATCGTATGGGAGTCAATTTATCATTTTATTTCGTAAAACGATGGCAGTTCGAGACTCGCTGCCAAGGACTTTTGGTTACTGCTAATCCTGGCAACGGTGCCAATGATGATTTGCCATTCCCATCGTCCGCGAGAAACGACTTCGGCAGCGATGTAAAACGTCTGGTTTCTTGCACAACGATTATTTTCGATATCAACGACCGAGAGTCGCGACTACAGCGCCATTATAGTTTCTCTACAATCCGCAGTAAGTGTCGCTCTTTATACATCTTCGTGTTTATACTCTTATTTTCGACTGTTTTTCTTTTTTATTTCACTATACACTTTATATATCTGTATTCAGTGTTATGCGTGAATTATGTAATAAACCCGAACTGCGCAGTTGGTACTACTGTTATGTACGTATTAAACGACATATATTGTGGACAATCATATATAAGTTACACTGCGTGAACGCACTTTTAGTCAAGTCGGAATTTTTCGTTCATTCAGAATGACGCTTCTCTATAAATAGTAACACACGTTACTAACTAACTACATTTATATGCAAATTTGGTTTTTATATTATACACTGTACATTCAATTATTAGACACGATGACGTGAATGGATTAGACTCCTGCGAACTTTGAGCACACGTATAAAAATTTGTCAATAATGTCACGATAAATAAACACGTTAACAACAGGAGTTTCTAGTGTAATAGCCTCCTGTGTCAACGTGTCAACCACGGCATCGTGACGCTTGCTTACGGTATTCCTGACATCGTGCATACTTTCTTAACCCTAGAAAGACACCCTGGGGTCTTTTGTGTCCAAGCAATTTCAAGTTTTCAGGTTTTTCGCCTGAGTTTGGATTAACTAAAAATATAAATGCGTATTATTTTTTGGGTAAAAAATGCTATCGGATCGTTTATTAGACATGTCAATGTATACTATAGAACTTTTCCAGATTTTTCAATTCTCGATACATTGATAAAAAACCTGTCGGACACGAAAAATCCTAGAGTGTCTGATTAAGGACGCAAAAACAAGGGTGCCCGTCTAGGGTTAATACTCACTCCTTGCCATTCCGATTCTTCTCAACGTTCTTAGGCATACACTAGGCGTCGCGACGCGTTATATTATACCCTTGTCCAGACATGGACGTGGGTTTTGTCTATTTTGCACGAAATTTTTTTCATGCGATTTAACACTACGAGTAAACTATCTATTTAATTCGACTTTTTACAGATATATACTAGGCAGCCATGTGCGTCTATATATAACTTATACGCATAGCTAACTATAGTATATATATATACACACACATGTGGCGCGAAATTTCACTGCTTCTTGATATATATATATAATACATATATTTAATTCGAAAGGTTCACTGTGTGCCTGTGGCTTAACACCTCCGTCTATTTGTGAAGTCAGACAGGCGTAAAAACCTCACGACTTTGCAAGCTTATATGTATATGGGCTTCAAGGTCAAGTTCGTCCGTACGCCTACGCCAAGCTTTCTGATACCGAGAGACTTTGTTGTTCTTCGTTGAGTCCTATGACGTGATGGAATTGAACGTATAGCATACAAGTCTGTGCAATAAGAAATCGATGGGCACAGTCACGCGCAAGGGAATCTGGGATCTGGAAGGTCATGGAAAATTGGGGTAATTGGGAATTTATGTTTGGGTAAAACTTTTGGAAAAAGTTTTATTACGTATACTGTTTATGCGAGTAGATGAATTACGTGATCGATGTACTGGGTGATGTTTTGTAGTAAAATTTGTCCTATTATATTTTACGTATTTATTTCGCTAGATCCGCGACACGCTTTGTTCCTTGGTAATTACGTTGCCTGAATTTAATGTTCGACAATTACTTGGCGGTTGCCGTTAATTTCCATGAAATAAAAGGGACGACGGGGACGCTCTTCAAGATACAATCTTATGATTTGCTTGAAGACAAAGGCTCGCGCGGTAATAAATTCTAACTAGAGTAGGCAGTTATATCGTGGGGCGGGATACTTGAACTCGTCATTGGAACTTCTATGCATTATGGAGGCTCTTGTTTAGTATTATTTCGTTTTTATTATATTTAGTTTTGCAACTTTTTTTCTTAATGAGACTATAGGTCTGCGTTACTTTGAGATACGATTGGCTTATAATCGATATTCGTAAAAATCATTTGTTCTCGTGGGAAATTGTATATAGAGGAAAAACTGATCATCCCTTAGAACAAGGGATGGTAATCCTTGTACAGAGTCACAAAAAATTACTTCAATATTTAGAACACCCTTTTCAATTTTGAAGGTTAATTTACTTACGGCACATCCTTTGTTTTTTGTTTTGTCTTTTTTTCTTTACAGTCAACAGATCCTCCGCTGTCGTTGATTAATTTTTTTTTTGTATCGAGCATACTTATGATATCCTTTCACAGAAAAATATAGCTTTCGCGGTAATAATCGAATCTGTCAGTTTCGTATCTTCCTAGAATTTATCAAGGTTTCTCCTTCTGTTTCTGCATTCTGCAGTAGCGCCAACCTCGGAGTGGGACGCTGAAAAATATAAAATAAAATGAAAAATGGAGGGCTGAGGGACTCGAATGTGGCCACGAGGAGGAGAATTTCACCGTTGCTGAAGCAATCCCAGCGCGACCGTCAGTAACGCATTTTTATGGTCGACGTTCTTGGAAAGTACGAAGTTTCGCCGTGATCGCTCTCGATGGGAGTAACATAAAGAGTGCCAGGATCTGTAAGATTTAAACGTCGTTCAAGCTCTCGTACGAGATTCGGAATAGCGTGGAGTATAAAGAAAAAGAGCGAAAACGGAATAAAAGAAAAAGCGAAGAAAAAAAGACGCTCTCCCACCAAGAGCGTCAAAGTAACAAGCAGGAAACTTTTTAAGGCACAACTTTTAATCGTTCGCCTTTAACGAGGATATTGAACAGTTATTGCAAATGGATCATGTAAAATTATGACTCTTATGCTGGGTAATACTTTTCATTAGTCTGATAACTCTATATGAATTATCGAAATGCCATGCCCATATGTTCATTCTTCGATTTATCATGATGGCCTCCGCGCCCTCAGCTGAAAAAGCGTTTCAGTTCGGTATGCAAATTGAAAATGCTGAAATTGCATCTTTGTACTTTCTTCTCGTTCAAGGTATCTATCCCTTACGTAGAAAATTCTCATATCAGAATATTGCGGGTAATGTAGGCACATACGTCTATCCACGTAACTATATACATATACATATATACACATATGCATATGTTACCCTAAGTTATCACGCGGCACGAGCACGTCCCTCCGGCATCGCGATTTCGAATATCCGCGAATATATTTGCTGCGCAAAATCTTGGCGCATCGATTTTACACACTAATGACGCTATGCCCGAGAGAGTCCACGGCTTCGATGGGATCGGAGTCGCGATGCGTACCCACGGATTTCGCGTCGCTCAGCGGAGATTATCGCGAGCTTGCGAGGGTAAGGGCTGACCTTGCGCGGATTTTATGCCACATGGAAGATTTTACATTGGCGAAGGAAACTTCCTTCGTTGCCTCTTCTATCCGTTCATTCCTCATCCCATCGTTCCTTCCTTCCTTTCCTTACTCCTTTCTCAGCGTCGATTAAGCGCTAATCGTCCCCTTTTCGACGGCATGTCTGCTTTTGACAGGCCTGCGTCGAGTTTCACGACAGCCGCTGGAGATTATGCGTCGTCGCCTTGACGTCAACCTACGCTGTCGTCGCCGTTGGCGGTACGCCTTGAGTCCCTTTCGTACATAAGAAAGGGACGAGGAGCATGGACGATTGATGGGTATATTTATTATTACATACTGCGAGTTATCATTGATATGTCCTAACTCCGAATATATGAAAAAAGGATCAATAGGGATGAACTTCGTATCAGAATGCGTTTTAATGTTCATCGTGAAATATATGTTTTTAGTGGATAATTGATTGATTTTTAATTCTCTTTTTTGTTCAATTGCTTTTGCATGCTAAACTTTTTTTTATCTTTACTCTTTACACGGGACCCTCGATAGCGCGATTTTACGGTCTATAAGGTTCTGCCGACCTTGACTTTGCAATTACCAGGGATTAGTGGGTGCGGCTTGGATGGATAAAGGAGAAAAACGCAAGTGAGTGGAAAAAGAAAAAAGAAAAGAAGTGTTGTCTGCATGACTAACGTACTATCAGACTTTCTCTCTCTTACACTTTGTGTCTCCTTCTCGTTCTATCTCTTTCTTTCTCTATACAGACATGCTCGAAACTTCTTTTACGACCCTTTACGAGCATCTAGCTACGGCCCTGCCCGGCCCCATTGGCTGTTCTTGAGTAATGGAGACGAGAGTGGAAAAGTTCCGACAGTTACCTCAAAAAGGGAAGAGATCTTCCTTACTCCTCTTTTGCTCCCTACGTGCCCCGAAGATCTACTCAAGGAATTTTCATGATTCTGATCCTGACTTCTAACTTGATAACCGAACCATAGAAACGATGACGATTAGGCGGACAATTCTGTGTTTGTATAAAAAAGAATTTTACAAATTATTTTTCCCAAGGATATATAATATCTGACGTCATACCATAATACGGAATTTCTCGAGCTGTTTCAGGATCGAGAAGAAAATGGCATGGGGTCCTTGGTAAAGTATCTACTGGACCAAAAAGATATTGGTCCTACCTGGGATGCTGGAAATGTTCGAGAATCAGTGGACGAGAGTGGGAATCGGATCCTTCGATTTCGCAACTGAACGAGAACAATCCTTCGAAGGGAATCCCATCAACCTGTTCACGACGAAGAATCAACAAACCCCGGTCATCCCAGTGACTCTTTCGTATCGTGCCATCCTTTTCTACCAAACTACCACCTTCCGCTATATCAATCCCTCTACAACGACATTGCTTCCTAGTGCACTACCTCTTCCTGGTGCGCCAATCCTATCCAGCAATTTCAGGAGCATGGACGAGCTACATATATATATATATGTGGATACGACTCTGTCGATGTCTATAAGATAGTCGGATGGAACGTTAATCCGACATACAGCATCCTTTATCCTGAAATTCGCGACACCTGCACCGACACCATCTTCGGCGACGTGCCAAATGCTTGCAGCGTCAAAAGCAGGGATCCTGATCAGAACACGAGCAAGTGGACATACGGATTCAAGGACGATAATACTCAGGTAAGTTGATCCCTAAAATTTCTCAGGATGATCCTGACGTCTTTGTTATTTAATCTTTAATCAAGTCATTTAATTGTATTTAATAAACAATTCATAATGCATTGAATGTTCTCGGTATACCGGAAACACCAAGACAGCGTCATTCGTGAAAACCAAATTTGGAATCAGCACCATGCCCACTGACGGCACAACGGTGTCTGCACCCAGAACTTTTGGGGTGTCCCTGGAGTGAACGACGTTGTGGCTATATTCCGCGTCCGCCACCAGGGAAATTACTCGCTGAGACAACACACGTTAGTCGGCTTTTGTGTACCCAACTAAGAGATAACTAATAGGGTCTGTAGATTGTGCCCGCAGACACCTCGAGTTTCTACGTAATTCAATCCGAACGTGAGGCTTTGTATTTTATTTCTTCCGTTCAGCCACAGTTATTTGATTGATCCCGGTTCACGCCGACGAGTGAAGATCAGGTGAAATAAGACTAAAAAAAAAGAGCCTTTTTTTACAAAATTTACAAATCGCTGTGACCTTTGCACCCATCTTTACGTCTTAAACACGCGCAAGAGACCGTCCGAGATTCCTTGGGTTTAAAGTGACAATTAGAATGCCCCTAGTCCGCATTGTTCGAAGTTGTTAATTATTTGCTAAACACGTTATCCGCTTAATGGGGAAACTTCGTCGCTGAGAAGCGAGAGTAAAGGAGACTGATTAAAAATACAAAATTCATGTCGCTGTTAAACGTGACTGAAGGAAGAAGTGCGGGGAGTTGCGTCACTTGAGGGAAGGATACTAGAGGGAACGGTAGGGGGGTACGAGAAAGAGTAAGAGAGAGAAAGAGAGAGAGGGAGAGGGAGAGGGAGAGGGAGAGGGAGAGGAAGAAAGTAAGTAAGCTATAACCAAGTGAAGAAAGAAGGTGAAAGACGTTCTATGAAGAAAGTAAGCTAGCTGCAAATCTATTTTAATGGGTAAAAAAAGAGTAAAAGATGTAGGTGTTTGTCAACGGTTGCCAGTTGTTAATTACTTTACATGGCAGAAACTTCTAACCCTTTTACTACTTCAGACAACCTCAATATGTATATGTATATACATATATATATATTTACGTAATATATATACGTACAACGTATCAAGCCAAACTTGCTTCTATGTGAATATACCAGCATCATCCGTCGTAAGAGTTTACGAGACTCTAATTCGCATCTAGAGTTCTGTGTACGTGGTAAATAAAGTTGACTTCTTCCCTCCTCTTATTCGCGAGTCACTCTCGTTACCCAAGTAAAATCTTAACCCGGTGATCCTCATCCCCGTACTCGTCATCCAAAAGAGAAGTGCCTCGAGGAAAAAGCACTGCTGTAAGATACTATGAGCGCTACTTCAAATTTGGCATCCCTTTGCACTGAGAAATCCTTCCTCAAAGGGAATCAAGATCACCCTGGCGACAAGGATGACCGTAATACCCGAATACCCAGTTACCCCAGGGTGCATACACTGGGTTTGTATTACTGTGTGGGAATATTAAGTCTGCCAGCAATGCTGCTACTCTGCACTATATATATGTATACATTTAATGCACGTATGTAACCCGTGCAGGTAAGTACTTGGTCCTGGGTAGCGAAGCGAACCCGACGAACCTGAAGTACCTGAAGAAGACACGGCGATACGGTAAATCGGTTAGTAAGATAAGAAACTGAGAGACAGGTAGAATAATTCCGAAAGGTAAAAGTAAGAGGTTATTTATTCAAAAAGAAAAAAAAAAGTTGAAAAAATAGTCTACCATCTAAGCATTACCGTGATTGCGCGAGAAGCGACTCTTCTCATAAACTATTACTGCACTTCCACCGTCTGCCATTTACTCCTAGCGCCTTTAAGGTTACGGTTGTTTTCGTAGTGCGTGTATCTATGTAGTATGGTATATATGGTATAAATATGGAATAGGTATACACGTAACAGGGTATGCATATTTATATAGGTATGGGTTTAAATCCGCAGACAGAGGCTGTGCCAATTATCCTAAATAGCGAAACCTTGATCCCAGTCAATGCCAAGAGACAGACTGGGTAGATCGAGGGCGGTTGTAGGATGTAGTTAGTTGGGCATAAAACAATGGCGGTGAAGAGAGGAGAGGAGAGGAGAGGATATAGTAAAAGCTTTAAAAGTGGAAGCCCTGCTATCCGTTGCGGTACTTTCAGAGAAGTTGAAATGTCTTGTGATTTAAAGCTTAGGTTGTAACGCATGCTTTGTGTTATTAGTGTTGGATCTGACTGTACTAGGTTTATGATTTGCAGTGATTGTATGTATATACCGTATGTCCCATTCCATCCCGCGTAGGACACCTGAAGTTGGCGCGGTCGAAAGCGATTCCCCCCTTGTTTTCACGCCAAAATCTAGTGATATCAGTGACCGATCAAAATTTTGACAGTTTCGACAAGTGTCACAAAAGTAGACAATAACCCAAAAGTACAAGGATAGGTTATTCAAAATAATCACATCTACCGAACTACTTATTCTTCTGCAGGGTAAGTAAGAAGATTATTAATAAGTTTTATCTAAGTAATCAATGCATTATTTGTATGTAAAAGGCTTTAATTATGATAATCTGCAACGATAACCTATCAATGCTCTTCGTCCTCTCTTTACAGATAATGCAACTTAGTTTCATTTTACTGCAACACGTCAGGAGTTCAGCTACGATGTCTCGATTTAATTTCATGCATCTGCGACTTTCCGTGTCCAAGTTAGAGTATTCTTTTCAATCCTAGACCTTTCCAAAAATGCGTAAGAGGCGATACATGTCTCTGCGTTTTATTTTTAGTCTATTTTTAATTCTTACGTATTTTTGGGAAGGTTCAGGATTGGCGAGGATGCTGTATCTTGCACACCGGAAGAGGGAAAGGGCTGCAATTTGGTGTGGAGGTTCTGTGGATGAAAAGAGGCGATACATGTCCCTCCGTTTTATTTTTAGCCCATTTTAAGCTCTTACGCATTTTTGGAAAGGTCCAGGATTGAAAAGGATACTCTAACTTGGACACGGAAAGTTGCAGTTGCATGAAATTAGATCGAGACATCGTAGCTGAACTCCTTACGTGTTGCAGTAGAATGAAACTAAGTTGTATTATCTGTAAAGGGAGGACGAAGAGCATTGATAGGTTATCGTTGTAGATTATCATAATTAAAGCCTTTTACATACAAATAATGCATTGATTACTTAGATAAAACTTATTAATAATCTTCTTACTTACCCTGCAGAAGAATAAGTAGTTCGGTAGATGTGATTATTTTGAATAACCTATCCTTGTACTTTTGGGTTATTGTCTACTTTTGTGACACTTGTCGAAACTGTCAAAATTTTGATCGGTCACTGATATCACTAGATTTTGGCGCGAAAACGAGGGGGGAATTCGCTTTCGACCGCGCCAACTTCAGGTGTCCTACGCGGGATGGGACATTCGGTATATGAATTACATATTTACTGCGCTAATTTTTTGGCCAAATTATATTGCTCGTACGAGTTGTTGTTTGTGGATAATAAAGGGTGTGTATGGATGTATATACAGTGAGTGGATTATCAGCTTGTTGCAGATATGGCTGCTTATTGTCTTTGATATAATAAAGACTGTATTATTAGGATGTATCATTGTCTTTGTCATTATCGTTGGTTGATTGAGTTTAGCATTGTTCCAGGGTGCGATAACCACGTCTGGTATCGTTTAATTATATTATTTATGAATAGAAGATAAAGGATCAAAGCCACCGTAACGTCCTTCCTTGAAAGCTGCGTCGGCAAACAAGTTTCCTCCACAATACAATTACTGGTTCGGACCCCTAAATTGTTAATTTCGGCCGGTTATGTGACGAGAATAAGCTGACCCGACCCGAACGCTAATTAATGGCGCTTGTTTCGTACGACCCCAGATCCCACGGTTCACTCCTCTTGGAAGCAGCTTCTCCTGGGGCGGTGCAAAAGGAGTTCTTCGCGATGGGCAGGAACGGGGCTTGGTTCCGTCAGCGTTTCCTGTTCCTCGGCTTCAACTTCCTAGCTTAGAAATGGATTTGAATTACCGCGCCAGGGAGATCTCGATTTTGTGGAAGTTTCTCGGTAAACCCTCGTCTCCTACCCTCGATTCACTCACTCACTTGTCAGCCAGGAGGAACGTGTTTGAGGTACGAAGCTAACTTAGAAAAGTTTCAGGATTGCGTAGTTTGAGTCTTTGATAATTTTGAATTTTAATCTTCTTGGCTCTCTTTGCTTTTCTCTGAGTCTTTTCAAGGATTTCATCCCTTGCGATGAATCGCAGGACTGACCGGGGTTGGTCGCAACGGGGATCCTGAGGGGGACAGGACAGAAAGGCGATATTTTCACGGGAATGCTTATTCGGCGAAGCCGACCCGTCGATATATCACAATCGTCATGTATTCGAGAAACCGAGAAGAAGCTCAGCAGGGAAAATGGCGGGATGCTCGTGGCGCGATACATCATTCATACATTCGCGAATCTCATATCGGTTTCTGATCCTCTGGCTATCAGTGGCCTTTGGGAGTCTACCCCATGGCCTTTTCATCCTCGACTCTGTTTATTGTTACGTCGTATTTATGCATGAGGCCATTGTTGAGCAGATAACCCCGGCAATCCTTTCAGCGGTAGCTAGTGCAATAGTGAAAATGGAACTAACGTTATTGGGCCAAAACGGAAATCGATACGGAGCCAACTTCGTACTTCAGGCTGGGTTTACAAGCGGCGATTCTCTTGCTCGTCGAGTGTTGGTTCTTTGGCAATTTCTATGCTTGCTTTTCGCCTACTTTTATTACTTTTTTCTACTAGCTTTTTACTCAGTCCTTTACTTCTTTTATTTATACCACCGTATTACAGGAAGAAAGGGTTGTTATTTTTAGGGTGTCAAGATTTTCATGATCACTTATACATAGTTGATTTTAATTAATTTACTCCTTTGCGTTTTTGTGCTCTCCTTATCGTCACTACGTCTAGGTCTACTTTAAAAGGGATGAGAATGTCTTTGGTAGAATCCTGGCAGAGCTCCGTTTTCGTGGAGACATTGAAGTGAGAACCGGATACAGTTGGACACTTTGATGAGGTCATATCCGGCCAAGGTTGATGCGTTTTGATGACGTTATCGCGACAATTGGACGACACCCCGCCGTCTCTTCACGATCCAGCTTGGTTCTCTCTCAGACCTCGATAAGACGTGGAACAACCCCCAATGGTTTCCCTTACGATTACTGGTTCGCTCTCAGTTAGAACTCCCACAGAATTTCTCCCTGAGTACCTAGCTACTACCGGTACCAACCTAGGTACGTACCTAACCTACCTGCTCTTATTCTACCATACCAACCTAGCAACAAAGAAATCCACCTATCTAATAGAAACCTGAAACAAGTTCACAGGGATCCACGTATATACCTACCTAACATTTAAAAAATGTTTGTAGCTTTCATGATTTTCACAATTTCAAAGTAAAACCCATGCACGAACCCGGAGCTGAATAAGATTCGAGACGGCCGTTTGTCTAGGAGTTCCTTCCAGCAATTCCAATTTTCTTCGTTACTTGAAGGAAGCGCCGCAGGAGGTCTAGGCAGAACCCCGTAGATCTACAGTTACGGCAGGAGGACGAATGTTAGGCAGAGAAGGTAGAAGAGGAAGACGAAGAAGAAATAGAAAAAGGCAGTGAGTAAAGTTCGTTCGTCGTCCCTCGGATCCTGTATGTATATCAACCTACGTAGCTAACTCCGTTGACTCGTCGCCAGCGCAGTAAAGTAGGTACCTCCTCAAGGAAGGAGTTTGCATAGCGGAAGTAGAGTCGAATCGATCCATCCAAAACATCTAACCCTCTTGGAGACCCCTCGTCCTCCCAAGGGAAGCTTCAGAACCTAAAAACCAGTAGCGTCAGTGAAGGGATGTCGGAGTGGGAGGCTATGGGGTTGATACGGCTGATACGGCTTGGATCTGAGACGCATTGGGAATAAGAGATAACCTGGCCAGGGTGCACTTACCTATATTCTAGTATATGTGTTTGTATATATATATAGATACTACGAGGGTGAGTGTAGAGGAAATAAGAAAAATGAAATACCCGGCTCTCTTACACTGGTCCCTGTTTCTCTACATCTCATTCGCCATTCCTTAGGTAAGGAACTAGCGCGAAATAGAGAAAAGATCCTGCACACCCTAGTTTCTCTATCTCCTTTTTTCTTTCTCCAGGACGTATTGAATATTCAAAAGTTTCCTCACTGGTGAAAACTTCCGTATCTTGTCCGAGCTGGGATGGGGGATGGTTCCTTGTAGTTGGGTTACCCCAACGGTTCTGCAGCATCCACAAGGCTCGATATGGTATCGCGTTGAAGAGCTGCGACTAGTACGAATCCAGGAATTCTCATCTTACCTCCTAAGAGAAGAGTGGTATCTATTGGGCTAGGGATTAATTTTAGCTTTCGATTTCCATCAGGATGATTTCTGGCACAGGACAATATCCAAAATTCGTATCTACTGTACGCAATGTGAAAACCTCCAAATTGTATCGTTCCGTAATTCTGAGTTAGAAAAGTCTAAGGGCGGGAATATAGTCCTTAGACTCTTGGAAGGTCCTAGGACATGCTGCCATGTTCTGTCAGTCCTCCGAAGAGGGCGAGTGTGGCGGAGTAGATATAGCAGTGGAAGAGCAATAGAGTGAGAGAGAGGAGACTGATGTAATTATAATGCGGACGGGTTCGAGGTATGATACCAAGAGAGGGTGTGGACCAAAGAGAGTAGCGTATAGTAATGGAGTGACCAAAGGGGTGAAAACAGCCCTTCACATATTTGCGCACTCTCGGTCCCCTCTACTCTAACCACGAGTGGAAGAGTGACAGAGATTGAGAGGGATGCTCGGTATACGAGCAACCAGGGTTAGAGTGAGATGCCCAGACTCTCTTCTCTGGACCGTCATATTTCTATTCTACGTGCACCTCAAGGGTTGTCCTGGACACTCTTGGGAAGCGGTTAATTGGGAAAATGGACGAGCAAGTCTGGCTACCCTGCAGATGCAGGAACTCGTGGCAAGATTGCGAAATTCCACGCGTCACGTGTGTACACCCTACAACCATCATATAATTCTACACCCTCGTCTCGTAGCCTCCCTTTTTTTTATTCCATTCTTATAACGTTACAGTACCTTACTTATCTACCCACTAACAGCATCTTCCCACGCATCCAGTCTGCTACGTATTTGCCTTACTCTACTGTATGGTATATAAGCGCTATAGTCAAAATTACTCTGTGGCGTCTGGGGGTTTTGCAATTTACGAATATTCCTGACATCAAAGCGTTAACCTGATGCATTATGTTAACACACAGTTGGGTTTACCCAGTCGCAGAGTCGAGTAATGTTGCGTCTGGCAATGTTGCCCTGGGTCTAGCCATGTAATTAGCCGGCACTGCGTTTACACGCGTGTACACGCTAGACTGACTCCTACGCTGCCTCGCCTCCTCTTGGCTAAAATGGGGGAAACTGCCTCGAAATAGGGACCGGGCTATTAATTTCTCCTATAATCGTGATCAGTAGTACAGTTCGCGTGTCTCCTGAATGAATTTATAGTATACGATTACACGGTCAGGATGAACGCTCGTTGAAAACAGTCTCTCTAGTAAAATATTGAACGCAACTAGGATGGCGCTAAACTGTCTGCCTATAGGGTGTCTCTAAATTCCGAATCAAAATGTCAGCTAAATTCTAACTCCGACCTTAATTCACTAGACGGTTCCAGGTCGTAGTTACGTATATACCGTCGCGTTTCCTTTTACTGTATCTCGGCGAAATTTCCCCACCCTTATACCCTTGTGTAAATTCAGTGGCAGCTCAAAGGCGCCTGGTAGACTATAGTCGACTGTAAGGGTGGGTACGCTTAAAAGAGGGTGTAAAGAAGAGTAAGGGAGTCGGTGAGAGGCGAAATAAGGTCGACGAGGTTAAGGTGTCCCCCCAGCACGTTTATAACTCCTCGGCAAGGAGTTAACGGCGATAGTCGCGACCGGTTCAAGATCTTCTAGTTTCCTTATCCTCCTCCTACGTCATCGCCTAGGCGAAGTCTTTGGTGCGCGTGGTGTTGCACGTTAGAGGCAGCTAGGCGCGAAATACGATAAACTCTGAAATCTTCGCTCTCGAGTGACAAGCTGGAAAAATATTTACCTCGTGAAGAAGCGGTCCAAGAGAGCGAAATAGATGTCTAGGGAATACAGAAGTGAGAGTGCGAAGAAAGTATATTGAGGCCTTTTTCCCAGCATCTTCCTGATATCCAAAGACGCTCCTGAAGCTCGTTTATTCGAAGACCGTCGTATTTACATAAATCAGCTATGCAATCTCTTTTTATATTTTGGGAAATATAAAGTGTAGCTATGGTGGATGCTGTACGTATCCTGTATATTTGCGTACGTACCTGTCTCTATCTAACCTAACTTAGTCATCTTTTCTGTATGTACGTTAAAGTACGGGACAACTTAGCTACACGCCTATGTGAATAGGACTGTACAGTAGGTATAACAAGTGCTATAAACTTTCAGCTGCCACTTCTATAGGGTACAGTCAACTTCAGGTTCTACAGCTTTTCTATCGTATATATAGTATAGTCAATGTATATAGTGTTTATATACTGTGTATAGTCAGTGAGACATGGCTGCCTCCTCTTTTTGGCAGATAAGCAAGTCAGCTCCCGAGATGCTTGCCGAAATCGTTATATATCGTCAAGGCTGTTCCTGTAGGAGTCTTTTATGCCGTGGGAGCGTTTTTCACGTGGAAGAGCAAACAGCCGCCGCCAATTCGTCATTCGGCATGCCGAGGGATCCGAGTTAGCCCTCACGTGGATGAGAGTTTGCGAGGGATTCTGCAGCCGGTGGATCCTTCGGATTTTTCTACCCTCTCCGTACCCCGTAAGCACTAGTGTCTGGCATCGGTTATTAATAATCGTCCTTGGCCTGAGATGGAGGATGTCGAGTGTTAAGAAAATGGAGGGGGAGAGAGAGAGAGAGGAAAACGAAAAAAAATGGACGCGACGAGAATTACGGCGTTTGAAAATTCCCGCTGAAACATTTAGGGGATGAAAATGTGAGAATAGTGAGAGACACGAAAGCACGTTCGGAGTCTGCAGACTCTTCCATGAAAGGACATTCGGATCCAATTTCCTGGTACTTGGGGGATAGTTTGAAAGTCCGCGAGGATTTTCGACCCTCGCCTCAAGAAGGACGGGTAGGGAGGGTCGGATGGGTGTTGGGTGCAGCCCTTAGTCCTACAGGCAGCTCGTGGAGAATGTAGATGAGCGTACAAGGGGGTTGGTTGCGCGAATTTTAATGGAGTCGTCAGTACGCTAGTTTTTGTCCCTTATGTAGTATAGACTATATATATACCTAACCATCTAGTAGGTACCAGCGGATGCTCTTAGGACGTCGTTAGGGGTGAATTAGAAAAAAGAATGTTGACAGAGGAGAATAAGGGATGGGCTCTAGGACGGGAGAGGACATATTTTCGGCTAATGAAATCGTGGGTAATGAGCTAAATTTTGAATTAGCTTTGATGTCGACTTGGGCTGCAACAGTGAAAATGGCGGCGAGTGGGTGGCAAAGGCGCCACGATGGAAACAACGTCAATGAAGACGCCCTATACCGGGGACTGATATCGGTTGAAATATTAATTAATGAGCCAAAGACAAACGTGGCTACAACATTCAATTATTAGTGATGCGATGGCGGTGGTGCGCAGAGATACCGGCAAAGGAAAAGCGCCCGAGTACACAGAGTAATTAATTAAAATGAAATCTGTGAGCACCGGGCCTGGATTGTTTTTCGCACGCGATGAAATCGACCGGGGGTAGCCGAGCCACCCCCTACAGCCTGTACGGCTGATTAATTGCAGTCATTTTTTTGCTAGCTGCCCTTTTCACCCTAAGTGCTTTTAACGATATCCGGTCGCAATTCGAAATAATGATTTTCCAAATTTTTCATCTCGCTTCACCGCCTTCGCATCCATTCCTTTTCTCATTTATTCATTCTCTCTTTCTTTATCAGTGCTTAGCATCCTCGCCCTTATCTCAGAGTCTAGGGCTGTTTTTATTCACCTGCTCAATCCGCACAAGGCCTGCAGTATTTTTCATCAAGCGTATCGACGCTTTTATTTTTCATTCGGACGGAAGGAAGCTCTTAGCGCCGAAAAAAAAACTCGTGAGGAAGGAAAGAGAAATGTCAGGGGTTGGTTTGGTAGACGGCCGAGAGAGGCTGAAACGAGGGAGAGAGAAAGATGAGTAGGGAAGGAAGGAAAAAAAGTAACGTCACATTGTTTTCGCGAGGGAACCCGTGCGGGCGTGCCTACAATATTTTCCCGCACTGGCGCAGCATCCTTCCTGGTTCTGTTTTTACGGTATGTCTATCTTTCCGGTAGCGTCGCTGGGTTCTGAGAAAAATATCCGAAGCGGAATGGGGATGAAATACGTAGAAACGGCAAAGGAATTACTGAATGGAGAGAGTAGGATAAAAGTGGAAAAAGAAAAAATATATATAAATAAATAAAGAAGAATCGGTGAGGGCATAGGGGAAGGGAAGGCTAAAGTCGTCATTAAGAATACTCTTCTTGGTATCACAAATTTAGAGTAGGTACACACTGACTTCTACCCTTTAATAAAGCTCTATCCACTTCTTCGAAACTACCCTTAACTCAACGGACTATATCTCTTACAGATAGCAGCCAATCTAATCCCCAAGCTATACCCATACTTAATTCCATCTAGTTCCTTAATCCGTGTCCCTAGACAAAATCGATTGGCTCATTGTAAAATTTACTACCGCAACGGGAAACACGTCCATCAATAGGGAACAACCCCCCTTAATAATGATAAAATGGGAAATGGGAAAACTAGCCCGTGATGGGGATGAGACTCTGGAGTTTCCTGAGGGCAGAGGAGTCGTGGCTCCTCAAAAGGCCCGAAGGGGTAGGACGACCAGGAGAAATAAAGGGTAAGGGACGGTACACTTGACTCGAGAGCTAGTTTCGTAAGGGCGGTCGAGCCTAGGGGTGACTTCAGGGTGCATACTAGAGCGTTACTGGTACCTTACAATCTTCAAAAGTGGTTCTCAAAACGAGAGGTACTCCACCAGGAACAATATTGATGATTGGTCCTTTCGTACCGACATATACTATACGAGCTACCAGTTCGGTTCAGTATTTAGATGCTAATTGGAAAACGGATTTCCACTGAGACCGAGAAAATTTCATTGTTAATTCAATAATCGTTCCATATTCCTCATGTCCAATCATAAAAAATAGTACAAGTACTATATGTATACCCACCCTAATACTTAATCTAAAACTCTTCACAACACCATATATCAACTTCTGCCCTAGATAACCTATTGGAGAAATTTTTCTCTATTATCAATAAAATAAATTATTTCATTTTGAATTAATCATTCATGGAGTACTTAATAATCTGGATTAGCATCCATTGCAAAAGACGAATATTGCTGGGTGATAGCAGTAAGAATCCATTGGACTGATAGTGCAATCAGACGTATAAGTACAGTCGTATATATTGTCCTTACTACTATCGGAGTACGTCCCTTTTGTCTTATCCGTAGTACTTATCCGTGTAAATAGGAAAAGTGTAAAGAAAAGGAGAAAGAACAAAAGAGAAATAAAGCTACTTCTCACAGAAGAGAAACCGTAGTCTGGCGATAAATTCCGTTAAGGCGAATCGCAGATGTGGCGCATTGTTTAGTAAGGAACGTCGTCTTCTTGGAGATACTCTCAATTCCCTCTCGTCAGGACTTTACTTCGGTCCTCTTCTTCGTCGACTTCCTGGCTTCGGCCCGATGGGAGTTAATGCTTAACTCGATTACCGTGGGAACAAATAAAACTGAATAATCGCATTACATTCATCCTTCCAGCGACAACGTCCCAGCGTCGCTTGCATTGTAAAGGAGGCCCATCGGCACGGAGCTTCAGGAGCTTCACTTGTTTCTGTAGTCACGTGAATGCAAGGCTAGCAACCCCTGTATCTAGAATGCTGCATCGTCTTATCGAGGGTTGTAAAGGAAAGACGGAAAAAATATCTGTTGGAGGGAGGAAAAAAGGAAATTTTAGGTAAAAAAAATTATACCTCTCACGAATTAGGAGGTATATACCTATATCTATGCCAGTAGATACCGTTCACTTTTTGAGGGGCTGTAGAAATAATTCCCTGGATTATTTGTATAAATCCTTGACTAGGTACTTTTCAGACATACTTGTATAATACATATTATATGAGGGCTCGAAATTCAAAAATAGTATATTATTCCGTTCGTTGTAATCTGCACGGTTTGGCGTCAGGGATTTTACAGATAATGTGAAGCAAAGTGGAATCGCTATTCGTATGGGATTGGCTGTCCGACTGGCTGGTTGGTTGTAGGGTGGCTGTGCAGGTGTAGAAGGATGATACAAAGGGAGTAACGAAAGGGTATAACAGGAGGGCTAATCCAGAAAGTAGATAAAATCCGGTAAATCGTATCACGCATGTCAATTACCTGGACTCGTCAGGGTATCTTTTTTTTTATTATCAACCCTCTTTTTACCCCTACTACCCACAGTGGCACCCTAGTATTTTCAACCCTTTTCCCGTTCGGTGAGCCCTCCAAATCCCAGAGTTCTCGCGAGCCACTACCCCTTTGGCCGCCATCTGTCTCCGTTACGGAAGGAACGAAATGAATACATTTCAGTGTGGTAACACCAACCCCCGCGCAGACGGCACCCCACCACTAGCAGCATCCCTCGAAAAGCCCCGGACACCGCAGATTATGGTGAAAAATAGCCGGCGAAATTGCCTCGTGTATTCTTAATGTTTTATGCTAATTACCGGCGGGAGTTTAACGCGCCCATTGTTACTCGTCATCTCCGGCTGCTGACGTATTAGGGCGCCCCGGTGGAGTAAAATCCGCGAGAGGGCTCTCACCCAATGGCAAGGCGTCGATTACCTCGCAGCCCCTTAAGTCCTGGCGATAACTCTCCAAGAACTTTTACTTTAGCCGTAAACGTACCACTCGGCATCGCAACCAACTTCAACACTTGAAATATATATCTGGCAGTTGCCATCCAGTTTACTCGGGGATTCCCCGTCGCTATATGCTATTTGCCCGTACAGAAGAGTACAGATAGATAGGTAAAGTATCGAATTTCGAAAATCCCGAGGATGCGACGCATCGGTTCGAGGATTACGTTTCCATGGACGCTCGGCATTGGGCTATAGGCTGTTCCACGAGTAACCAGCCTTGGTACCATGGTCCTTTCTATGGATGTGTATACATTCATGTATCTATATCTATATCTGCTATTACCCCTTTCGTATGTACGCATGGCCCGGTTGCATTATTGCGGCTTATCCAGTATTACGCCTATGCGATACCGGTAGCATTACAGCCGTGAACGGCACGTTGTATTGAACATGGAATTACTCTGTAAATTCTCTACATAGAAATCATTTACGCGACGCCCCAGCATCCCTTATGCTGTGCTTTGACATTCTTACGTTCGACGCCTAGTATATCGATCTGTTATACGTATTGATTGGTACTGTATATATATTTTCGTATTTATGGATTACGAAAGCGTCTGCTTGCAGAAGATTTTTCTGAGCAGGCGGTAAATATACGACGCCAGACGTTGCCTTACGGAGAAATCAGTCTAGGGATATGGAGATAGAAGTATCATTGGAATCTCTTCTTTGCTAATCTTTAGTTTGTCATACCCTTCGTGAGCTAATAACCGACACTTTTGGCGAGTGCTTTTGGCGATCGATCACGGGGATGCTAATGGCACTGCCGTTGACGTACTTCACAAGGAAACAATCTCTTCTGTGTCAAGGGTGCGCTCGACGCCTTTTTTTTAATAACGTACTTCTGGCATAGTCGAGCGACCCAAGTGTCGTTAGAAAAATTGAACGCTAACGATTTCGAGATTTTGTCGAAATTACTTTGGGGATGTTCTTTCTATCAGCGGGTAGTAACGATAGACGTATATAGATTTTTTTGGGGTCGTAGTACTACGGCGACGAAGAGTCGGGTCGTAAACGCACCCTTATTCGAGTTGGGTAGAACGTCTCTGATATTCCGAAGGCGGCTTCCATTATGGCATTCCAATACTTATTGGAGCAGGCACGTGCGAAATTCATTCATTCATCTGAGGGGTGGCTCGAGAGATATGTTATTGATGGGTTCATTAGGGGCGCTATTACTGTTTGACGGCGAATGGGCATTCACCCTCACGAAACAAACCCCAGCCGAGCTCCAAGAACTTTTCATCCTCATCCCTATACTATAGCGTGTGCGTCTCCTTTGCTTTTCTAAGCCGACCAACCCTTAACGAGGGTTGATGAGGTGAGTTGTAAATATATTATAAAAGATTCGAGTTTGCCGCCATTCGAGTTTTACCCTCGTATAAGCAAACGGTGATTATTCTCGATTTTAAATTTTCAAACGTTCCCGCCAATTCCTTGTACTCGTTATTTCTCTCGGACGCTATCCTATATCACGCTTGTTCCTCGACTGGGTTTTATCCCTTGTGTTTCTCTATTTCGCAAATTCCCAAACGGCGTTCCTTCGATTTTCTCTCTTACGACCGGAATCGCGGACGCTGAGAACTTCCGCATCGAACGGCAATAAAGGCTCGCTCGAGTAAAGGCACTTACGGTGCTTGCATGTAGCGCCCGTTAATCAGGAAAAATAGATAAGTTTAATTTCATATTGCAATCGCCATCGGTGAGCTTGCATCCGGCTGGTTAACGACATAATCTCATTAAATAACGACGTGATCCGGCTGCAAATTTCCCCGTCGGGCCATCGCGTTTTGATTACGAAGCCGCCATTCTGATAATACTCTATGAGCATAGAGGCTTTTTCTTAAGGAACCCACTGCATACTCAGGAATAACCGGACAGTGGAACACAATAGAATGTCTAATGGCTTCTGTGATACTGAACAATTCTATTGCTGGGGTTTAATTGACGTTGAGTATATATTCGGTATATAAGCATTAACTGACTACTGCGACATAACTTAATCTCAAATGGTCACAGAGATAGAAATTCAATTTTTTAGTTGTAAATACGTAAAAAGTCTCAGTTCCTTTAAGTGAAGTATTCTTGTACCTGCAAACTGCAGTAGATGTCGATTTTCTATCCTTGCCAATTGATTTCTCCTGTCAATATACGAAGAAGGCGAGTGCTTTTATTATTTAAAATAATACTTGTAATCAGTGATCCTGATAAGGTAGATTATGTATTTATATATAAACTTTTTTCAGATACTATAAACTTACAGAATATATATATATATGAGGGAGGGAGAGATCAGGAAATGTTCGCGTCGAAATTTACGTTCGTACAGTTTACCTACTCGTCTGTTTATACAGCAAGCGTAGGACAAACGCCGTTTGGCTTGGATGCCGCAAAGAGCTTAATTAAGTACAATCTAGTCCAATTAAACGCACATAGACGCAAGGTACAAAAGCGACAGGATGCCAGTTAGATATCTAACGGGTGACCCTATGTATTGCAGAAGGGAACCGCAAATCCCTTTATCATTTTTGTAGTGGGATTGGCTAATGGCTAAATGTCTAAACGATAAACCACATTGTATTACAGGACTATATGATTTATTTCCGTAACGTTACGTTCTCAGCGTAAAATCTCTGCGGTCGATTCAGTTACAAGAAAATGGCAGCCATCGTACAGTCACGCGTGATGCCCATGGACTGTTCGATATTGATGTCACCCCAATTATTCTCGACACCGCATATCCACGAGTCGCTTATCCTTTCGTAACGTTATTAATTGTTGGCTAAACTACGGGATAAAAATACCGGCATAAAACAATTTCGCGGGCGAGTGGACGCGCAACAAGTCGCGGCTCGATAAGTTTCGCGGTAGCAGCAGTAGGAGGATGGAAGTCAGGACGACCGAAGGGTTTTAAAGATTCAAAATGGTGGCTCTTTAGTGGAATTTGGTTACCTTTAAACAAAGAATTGTAGTTATATATAAGTTTGTATGGATAATAAGTAATAATAATATTTCATGCATTTATTATTGTATACGATACAGCCTTAAGGAAGTGTCATGAGAAAAAGAAAACGTTAGATAAGGTAAAAGCGGCGTTCTTTGACGTACATATATATATATATATATTATGGTATTTCTTGATCCTCAATTCTGAGCAAGTTGGCATCCAGCGAAGTATCCAGAAAAGCCGTGTTTCCTGAGCGAAATGATATTTTCATGCTGAGAATAAAATGAGTCATTCAATGAAGTGGCAGAAGCAAGAGTGGGGAGATGCCTGGGATAGAGTTGAGAGGGAATGTTGTCCTGAGGTAAAGTATACTGGATAGAGGGTTAAAGAGGAGAACGTGGTAGGTTGGTAGTACCGTATATTCAGGCTCCTTTCCACTTTTCCTCTTTTACCACCATTCCTTTCTGAAACCTCCTCTGTTTCCTTTAGTTCGTTCAGCCTCCCCTTAGCCTCAATTCCAGCCGTCCTCCTCCCGCGAGGGCTGAATTGCGCTCTTGGCACTTGACTTTTAAACCCAGTATAAGCGGATCAGTCTGCTACCTACTTCTAAATGTCTTCTTCTCCCGCTTCGCGATTTTACCTCATTTCTCCTTACTAGTAAACAATCCTACCACCTGAAATTCTTCCTGGAAACAAATACGTTACATTATTTCAAGGATTAAGCTCCCCTGCTTTCGAACGGACGAGAGTAATTCGCGTTTTCACTGAAGCGACCTGCGATAAAAAAGTACCAACAATTTTACAAATCCCTCTGGTAATTATCCCTAAGTAATTACTAATACGTCACTACCCGGGGATGCTCAAAAAAGCTAGTCAAAAAAAATATCAGGAAAGAAAATCTGGAGAGTAAAGATAGTACAAGATGGCGGCAGAGCAAGAGGAAGTGTATGGGAACCTTGAGCTAAAGGAGTGACGAGAAGTATAGAAATTTAGATCCTTGCTTGAAGTCGTTAAAAGTTGGATGCTGGAAGATAGTCGAAGTGTACTACAGAAAAGTTTTGGGCCTTGTAATAGAGTAAGGTTGAGGTATCTAGATATATACTCGATGTGACGGTCCCTTTAAGAATGTCATTGTCCCAGACCACTAGCCTTTACGTAAGGTGGGGAACCAGGAAGCCAAGCAGGAAGGTAGGAAGGAAGGAAGGATTTAATAATGTAGAGAGTCGGGCTAGACGTTGGGTACACATTGGGATTGGTACACACCGCTTTCGGGCGTCTTCAATATCTGAGCAGCTCAGGACCTGCATTGTCTGGAGGCAGGTCGGTCTGTCCTTTATGGGAGGCTGCGCCGATGATGATGGGCATTATGCCACGGATAATAGTTGTTCCCTCCTCTTGCCATTCAAAGCGCTCCAAAAGAAATTGACTTAGTAAACTTAACGTTTAAATTCAATTATGATTTGATCCGTTACGGAAAAGGGCAGCGACTTTCTGTGAAGATATATATATATATAGATGAGTATAGGATCGTAATTTTTGTTAATTAAGACACTCTACAGTATATACATTACTCATTGTCATCTATGGACTGTCTTCCTGCATATCCTTGAGGATCCTGTTCCTGTAACAAGGTAGGTATCCTATAACCAAGATCAGACAGGAGCATCGTGTTAGCTCATTTTTCGTTTGACAGAGCGGTCAGCCTCGTTATCCGCAATCCCTTTGGTCCCCATAAGGACGGGTACTAATTACCAACCTAGGCAGGGTATAATTAGAAATATATAGGAAAGGAACGCGCAGGCTCATCCCCGCTCGAGGACAATGCAAAAGGTCGGCCAACAGGACGGACGAGTCCTATTTCAATTTCAGCAAGTTAATTGGAATTGTTTGCCGCAGACACCGCGAACTGCTTGCCCTCACTCACCTTCCACCTCCATCCCCTAAGTCCTCCGACTCATACTCCAACAGTGGATTTCTACCTCTTCTTCTACTCCCTCTCTATTCCTCCACCTCTTCCTCTTCCTCTTCGCATCCTCCCATACCTACCACCTAACCGACTCACCCACCTCCATCCTGGTCTTCAGGATTCTGCCTGAAATCCCATCACGTGGCGTCTCCACTCATAGACCCCTGGATATCTTCCTGAGCGGAATTAATTCCTTCTATCCTACATGCTCTTCAGGATGACCCAGGTCCTAGCCGTTGAAATACCCAAGGAGACCTTCCGCTGTCGGATTTCAGAATGAAACCAATCGAAATCTTGAAGTTTCTCTAGTCCACAGGTTCTTCCCAGGATTTCGGAATTGTCCCGATGCCGATCGGGGATCTGGTTTACGAGTAAATCCTACTACCTCAGGATTGGATTACCTACTACTCCAAGATCATTCAGTCTCTTTCTTTCATTTATTCAAGATCTTATTGCATCTTTATTACTTTCTATTATTAAGCTTTCTCTGCGTTATATATTTCAGACTAGAGTCTCCGTTAGGTATACGTATAGATCTTTTAGCAATTCCAAAGTGAATGTTGTTTCGATGCCAGCTTCGGTTGCCCAAAAATATTCTCTCTGTAGTCCTACGCTTTTCTCAACAGACTCGCAAAGTTCCACGAAATGATCAGAGCTTATGATTATTATGAAATTACGAAAGCTTCGCGAGTAACGAAGCTTTTGACGAAGATATTCGTGCAGTTCTTCCTTAGGAAGGATCTTCTGTATCCTATTGATCATCATCGTGAGTCCACCAGAAGCGATCTTCTGATTAGATTCTATAAAATTAGGCTTATCTCTCCAAAATCCCTGTATCGTCCTGGACCAATTATCTATATCCAACCCCTGAGATCGTAAGTAATTATCAAAATGTAGGATACCAGGAATCCTTTTTAAATCCTCCAGGATAAAATTTTTCATCTCGTCCACGAATTGTACTGTTTCATGTATCTGCTTATCATACATGAGGTAATCATTGATTACTTTCTGCACCTCCTTCAATGGGATAAATGCCAAGATGTCCTGTAGGTCCTCATCCAGAGAATTTTTAGTACTAATTTCCATCTCTGTATTTCTCGTCGTGGCGTTGGTCTCGTATGCCAGGATACTCGCGAGGAAGATTGATACGACAACCATCCCCACGATCATCAGAGCACCGTTCATCCTGAGTAACGTCTAGCTTTTTCTATCCAACTGGTGGATTCCTGGTAGCGTTTTGAGATCCGGTACTCCTTGAAATTTATGTCACTCCGTTCACTGGCAAGGTAAAAGTTTCATTCGCGCGATAAGAACGACTTCGTGCTGCTGCTCCTCGGCACCCATTATCTTGCCACCTATTTGTTGCTGCGTACTTGAAACTTCCTACGAGCTGTGAATAACGGTGAATTACGTTTAAACGATTTATCACGGTCTTATTCGAGTTCCAGAGCGCGGATTTTGCTTACTTATGGAGATGCGAGTTTCATGCTGTTTCGTAAATTATAACAGGGAGTAGGTTATGGTTTTTTTGCACAGAGCCAAAGATTACTTTTGTAGGATTCATTTCGTGTGATGATATTCTTTGAGTTTGTGGATACCGGCAAAATTGTTTTTTTTTTTGGAGTCAAATATGATACTTCTACATGTTTTTAGAGATTGTTCAACGTTGTTGAACAAGATACGTGTGAAGTTGGTCAATTAGATTGTCACTAGAAAATTATTTTGCATTTATTTACAACCCAGGAAAAAAATGATTATATGTAACTAGATCAGTTTTGAATCTGATCAGATAGAGACAAATATTGAATTTGGTTATAGATAATTTTATATGATTATATATAATCATTTTTTTCCCAGGAAGGGGTAGAGGGATGGATTTGCGTGAAAGTCACTTGTTCCAATCACAAAATAATTTTTTATTTTTGCATTACATCAATTTTCACATATCCAAAGGGCAAAGTATTATAATTAATTTCCCGTGTAAGGTATTTAGACGGTGATACCAAAGAGAGAAAACAGGAGATTAGCAACGGCTTCAATGTCGATTCCAACGGCTAAAGCCTTTTCACGAAGCTTCTGGTATTCCTCATTGGCAACGAGAGCGCTGATGATGGTCTGGAACTCATCGGATTTAAGTTGAGCAACCAAATCGGCGAAGGCTGGGGATTCAACGAGTTTTTTTTCATAGAGGGCAGCGATTTCATCGGATGGAAGGATAGCCTTAATATCAGCGATGAGACCAGCAACTCCTCCAGTGATCCTGGCCATGGAACGAGTAGCCTGGACTTTTTTGTTCGTGGGAACTGGAAGCTTGTCAAGGCCAAGGGCTTCATGAAGAGCGTTGACGTAAGTGTAAACGTCGAGTCCAGCATTGTGCAGATAGTTCAGGAACTGGATGTACTCTGGGATCGCATCAATAGCCTGGACCAGGGCGACGAAGGAATCAGATGTCACGTATTCGAGAGCAGCTTGAACTTGTTTGTCATTCTTGACGTACTCCATGGTGATTTCAGTCATTTTGTCAACAGGTAAAAGAGCCAAGAACTCAAGGAGATCCTCACGGAGCGTGGTGGAACGACGTTTGATGTCGTGGGCAGGACTGGCCGCAGCCAGACCCAAGACAGCCAAGAATACCAGTGAGTATTTCATCTGAAACAAATTCGGTTATGAAGAGCACACAGTGAATATAGTTATAGGACTGATTGACTAATTGATTAACTAGAATTAGTATATAATTGCTGATTGCAGGTATAATTTTAATGCTTACCTTTGTTAAGCGCTGGAAGAGTGCTGTGTGATGAACGAGTAATGCAGCACGGGTTTATATATGAAATTTGTACTGGCCACGTGACCTGCTCTACTATCAAATCAATCACTCGTCATTTGCTAATTGTACGATAAGATTAAATCGTTGCCAGGTGTGAAATTTCAGTGAACTATGATATCAGTGTCGATGGTTAATCGTTAGTAAGATAAGTCGACGAAAAATCTGTGCTATGCAGTTGGACGTCTTGTGCAATATCAAATGACGTCCTATATCAGCATCTGTTTCGAAACTTCTTATTATAATTTTGAAATATCAATGACACTCTTAAGTACTGATTTCCAGTAGGACATTGAACGAAATAATTTTCATACTTTGAATTATGGCCGAACAAGATTATACTGATCAAAAGATTATTTTTAAATTATTAGTCACATGGTAAGCGGCAGTTCTACGAGAGGGAGAAAGAAAGAAGGCAAGAGATCCCGAAGAAGAAGCTAGCTGCCGAGAAGGCGAACGTTTAAACTCCTACGTCTCGTTTTTTAGTCTCGGTTCGTTACTGAAACTCCGAAAGTTCTGCCAATTGAACGAGAAAGCAAAGCGCGCCGCGTGTTGCGAATGGCCTCTGTGCTCGATAAATAAGAAGAGGCGATGTTTGAGCAGGTGGCGCTAACTTTTAAAAGGAAAGTAAAGGCTTCTGTTTCCTTTTGGATCCCTTTCCTTCACTTGCACATTCTCTCTCTCTCTTTCTCTCTCTCAATTCCTTCCATTTACCTTGCCTTTAACGCTCTTGCATTCGATATTTCCGGTACCTGTATCTATCCCTCTCTCTCTTTCTTCTTTCGTACTATATACATGTACATATACATTATATATATATATATCTAACTGTCTTTACCTCTACCACCAGGAGCTCTAATTAAAATTGTTATAATTTAATAAGCCTCTCGAATCCGGGAGCGTCGTAATAGGAAAGTTCGCGATATTTTATCATAGCGAGAATACGACTATGAAGAATCAACGTTGAACCCGCCTCTTAACTTTTCCACTCAATGTGGAACACACCCTAGCAGTTCCTCTTGGAAGGATTTAACGCAATTTCGTCCTTGTGACTCCTTCCCTGACTTCTTCGACTTCGTCCTACTCTCTGCCACCTTTACCGACGAGCTCGGTAGGTAATATAAATTCAAAATGATATTATTCAACCCGTGCTGCTTCTCCCGCTTGGTTACTAGATTGTGATGGCGACAGCAGGAGGTGAAGAAGAAGGGAAAAAAAGGATTAACTTCATTTCCCGAACCCTTCGTCTCGCAATGGAGTAGCTGTGACTCTTTTTCACTATTTCTTTCAGGCTTCCCTTCCATCTCCACCTTTCACCTGAAGTCCAGGATTTTCTGCTCAGGACTTCCATTAAGAATGTCTTCGCTGGCTAATTGCACTAGGAATGGAGACAGCTTGTAAAAATTACAATTATGGAATCGGAACGTGCACCTTTGCTTTGTAGCAAGTCTGACAGTTAGTCAATTAGTCAGTTACGTACACTGAGAATAAAAATGGTTGGTAAAATAAAAAAAATTATATCGATTCAATCCAGTCTTGTGGTTACGGGTGGCGAAATATATACGTAGTTCGTATAAGCCATGGCCTGTATAGTCAAGTAAAAAAATATTGAAACACTTTTTGGAGCAATTTAAAGTATATGCATTTCCTGTCTGTGTGTATAGTCACCCTAAGAAAATTTCTTTTTTAAGTGACAGCACGTACAGTCCCTTCAATATTTATATTGCTTGATTTAAATATTATTTACTTGATTTACATGTAGTGTAGTCGAGTGAAGTCAATCAGTTGTTGTTTATCGTGAGTATACGATGGAGTTGAGATAACAGTGCAGGCTTTCTTGAAAAATTTTTATCATATTTTATAAAACATCTAATCATTAACTGATTGTAAAAGAAAAAATTTCTCTTGATTCTATCTGAACGGTTTATTTTAAAAAACTTCTTTATCAGTGTAATAATTGTCTATCGTAAGTAGATAATTAACGCTGCAGGTGTTCCATTCTATTCTAATCGAACCGATTTCCTATATCGCATTGAATAACTTTTTCCTATTCCAGGTACTTCGATGTTATCACGATTACTCGGTTGCACAATCAATTTATTGTGAAAATGTTGATTATAACTTGTTTACATTCAAGTGTTTTTGAGTTGTTGACGAAGAATTTAACTTTCTATGTGCAGATAAAGATAGATGACATTGCTTAAGTATTGCGCAATAGCAGATCTGTGAAATGTTGGTAAATTCGGTGAATTCTTATCGTTCGTAGAAAACCGTATATCGTATCGTATATCGTATCCGCCTAACTCATAACGTTTTCGATTGGCAGAATTTTTTTGCAACGACTGTAAGATGTAGCCTGATACGTTTTCGATTGGCAAATTTTTGCCCAGCCATCAAATGTGATGTGGTGCAGAATTGTACTTGCACGGGTCTACACCTTACACTCGGTGTAAGGGAATTCTACCAATCAAAAACGCGATCAGGTATCTGCAAGGAAATATAGAAACATTTACGAAACGAAAAAAAAATTATACAATGAAAAAAAATAATAGAAATCACGACGAGCTGTCTAATTTGATACAAAGTAGTAGCATGTATATCGAAACGGTAATTTTAGGTGATATTGTTTCTCCCTTCCTTTAGAAGAGAGGCTGGAGTCGTATCAAATTATTTTCTCTCATCCGCTAGACAAACTTTTACCCGATATTGTAGCGGCACGTGGCAGTAACGGCTTCACGTGTTGGTCGTATCGTTACCAGTTATGACGTCGAGAGAGTTTTGCAGCGCGAAATAAGACGACAGCGCAAGGATGCGTCGGTTTCAGGCAAATCTGACAAAATAATACGAGACAGAGTAATGGCTATAAAAAAGAGTTGGGGGGGGGGGGGGAATCTGGTTCACAGTGATAACGCTGAATCGTTGGGTAACTAAGTTTGCCAATCAGAAATCTGTGGTATTTGCTAGGAGTGAGAGTGAAGGAGCATGTACGAAAAAGCATCAGATAGAGAGAGACAAACAGAATGAATAGCAGTAAGGGAGGGCAGTAATAGTGATGCTGCGTGTAGTATAAAGCTGGACCAAAGGGATGGTAAGAGAAGCTCTGCGGTTTTTTCGTTCTTCGAGCTAACATAGTTTGTTCTCCCGACTGAAATCGTTGATGGTAGACTGTGTATAAGGGTAGCCATATAGGGTTAGAACCTAGAGGGTAGGACTCCGGGGGTGGTTGGCCGTAACAAATCCTCCGCGAGTAATCGAGGTCGCGCCTCAGCTAGGTTTTACTCCTGAACACTTAACTCTATTGCGATTGGATTCTCTCCCTGGGCTGTGAGAGAACCCTCTCTTTTCCTACGTTCCCATACCAGCGGCACTTTCTTATACGCGGAAACCTTATTACAAGCGACGCGATAAAATACCCTCGAGACGGAAAAACATCGGTTGAGACGTTGAGGGAGAGTCATTCTAAGAATTTAGATTTTAACTCGAGATCTATTTAAATGCGTATATACGTGTGTGTATGTATATATATATATATTTGTTGTATACGTCAGTATAAATTCATACCGCCAGAGAAAAATTTAGCTTGTATGAATAATCTTCTCTGTATAGAAACAATTACGAACTAGTAAGAATCGCGATGCATACGACTTCCGTACTCTCCAAGCCACTTGGCCCACATCTTAAGGATATAAAAACAGCATTGAATTTGGACTCGAAGCATTCGGCCATGAGAAACTAGTTAGGATACGGAAAGTGTAAACGAGGAAACCGTCTTGGGCAAGATGGCAATTCGACACCTCGAAAGTCTTTCTGTGCATTTAGGTTGGAACGTTTGGCTTGAACCCGTCTGAACTACATGCTCTGAAGAACTATCCCGTGTGGTGATATAGATTACAATATATAAATATACAATATAAGTATCTCAGAAAGATACTAGGAAGATACGTCAAAGAAGTACGAAAGTTTTAGAAAGTATGAAATATTTAGAGAGCAGGAAAAATTGATATACAATATAAAAATGGTAAAAGAATCCATTTATAATTCGGTGTGCCAGTATCTGTAGTATAACTATAGATAAATCCCAGAGAAATATATATATATATATATATACAGTAGAGTAAGCAGAGTGTACTTTTTCTCTCAATTAGTCGTATGCACAGGTGCAGAGAGTAATCATAGCCAGTAGCGAACAGGTTGCTTGAAGTCCGCGGGGTGTTGATGGTCCTGCGAGGGCAATAAAATTGTTTGCGAGTTGTAATAACCTCATTAGTTACCACGGCTAACTTCGGAACTCGGTTGAAGTGAATAATGGAGCAACGGCTATCTTGGCCCTTCAATCTTGCCGCTTCCTCCTCGTGTCTTGCATAATTCGTGCTTTTACGCTAATGGCGTTTTCCAGGGACGTAGAGCGTCTACGAAGAGTCGGGTTCGTACAGGGTTACTAGTGCTTGGCTAGATAAGTGCCGAACGGGTCCCCTACGTACTTCAGTGAAGTGGCTCAAGTGTCCACGTGAAGAATAACAAGATAAAGTGAAGTAAAATGGCGGCAGTCATGTATAATATACCCAGTGTAGAAAAATTAGTATGCAGGAAATTGTGGGGCTTTATGCGGGAATATTTGAAACTTTGATGAATTTAGTTGGTTGACGAGTGATGTGGTCATCCACCCTTGTACATCTGAACGTCACCAAACACACTAGAGAGAGGTGTTTGCGCAAAGCCCAGGTTACAAGGTAGGTAGCTGGTTCGATGGAATGGTAAGGGTGACTGGTTGATGCATCCTTGTATGACTAAACGCGTCATTTTGGCCGAGGAATCCGCGTTCGGCAAACGTCACACGGTCGGGATAATTGGAACAGAACAGAACCTAGCTTAGGGTGATACTTCCTCTCTGTGCGGGACTCGTGCTCTTCGGCCCTGGTTCTCTGTGTCCCTCAGGCATCCAGACGAGCGATTACGATCCGTAGACAAGACCACGGATAACGCAAGCCGCGACACGATATTAACCAGACAGGAGTACACAACCGTCGCCACCATTTATCCTAGCAGAAGGTAATCGATGTGTCTTTTGCACCGTGCATATTGTACTTCGATAACCAGCAAACTTTCCTTGGACCACTCGAGTAAAGTAATTATTCTCATATTCGTGTTACGTTAATTAACATCCTCCTAACGCATCTTAACGAACAAGAGATATACCGCAGAATGTTATGCAGGATCGTTTAAGAGTAGCGTATCAGCTAACAGAATCATTTTCAACACCTGAAATGTTTTTTGGTATGGTTCTTCTTAGAATTTGACGATCTGAGCATCTTGGCGGGAAGTGGGTAGAGTGTTATTGATGCGTTCGATTTTTTAATAAGAAAAGTGTTGGAACTTTGAAAAGATTTGCTAGTGTCTGAAAACTGGCGAACGATTCGGGACAATGGTAAGTTATCCATTCTTTTCCCTGTGGCAATTTCGAAATGCGTATTCGATAGTGATTCACGTAGCCATTTCGTTCAATTAGATTGCAAGCTGAGCTCGGCGGGTATCCTGGTCGTGGGAGGAGGATGGGAGTGGCAAACAAACTGAGAAGAAATGTGGAATCGTTTGCATATCTTGCGCTGTCCCGTGCTTGCGGGAATAGCAGGAACTTAGAGTCCTGAAAAATTATGTGGGGAATATCAGAGTAGCATTTTGGTTTAAACGGGATTTCTTCCCGGAGGCACTATCTCGACACTCTCTGACCGTTTGTACACAGAGTATATTATATCCAGGTTGGTAATGCCAGTACCAGGCACATCCGGAGAATATTTTGCAAGAGGTCTCGACGAGTGGAGAGTATCCCAGTTTGTGTTACCTTGCGAATTTCTCATGACAGTTCTTGAGAGAGTTGAGGGATGGGTCACCCTGAACACAGGGGGAGAAACGTATCCTGAGACGTGATGCTACACGGAAAGGAGGACCTATGGGATATGGAGGTTGAAGGTTCCGGAAAAAGACAGAGAAAAAAGAGATAGACAGAGAGAGTCAAAGTTTTCGAGACCCAAAGTGAGAAGTAGAGAGAAAAAGCGGGAAGTACGTCACAACGGAAGTCATGGAGGCAGTCGAAGAAACATCTTTGCGAATCCCGTGGGACGTTTCCGAAACCACATTTTATTTCGATACACTCTGCTTCTATGGTAGCAATTTTCCCAAAAGTAAATAGCCAGGCTTCCCGTATGCATTAAAGTTTGAGCGGCGTCCCATTCGCCACGGGGGAGACGAATTTTCGGTCCAGGTCGAATAGGAGAGTGAGAGAACGAAGGGAAGAAGGAAGTGACGAAGTGAGAGTCTGAAGGGTAAGAGAGAGAGAGGAGAGTAAAGAGAAGAGAATTATCCTGGATAAATTACAGGATTCAGGAGACACGATCCTATGACCCGTAGAACCGGGTGGGTCTCCCTCTCTCCCTCTTCTCTCCTCTCCTCACTGGGTGGCTGAGAGATCCGAAGCCATAGTAACCCTGGGCGCCGCAGGAAACCTTCCACTCTCGGCTGGGCAGTTTATCTGCATGCAACCACATGTTATTGTTGTGTATTTTAGCCCAGGCTGTCCATATCTCGTGATATAATAACGGGCTAACAATGGTTTAATCCGGGCTGGGCACTGGGGCGGGACATGAGCACAAAAGGTGTGAGCTACGGAAGTAAGCTGATTAGGAAACCTCCCCCCCTTCCTTACATTCTGATATCCCTCAGCGCGTTTACGCCACTACGTACCCGGATCGCTTAGAGTTGCTCGTAGTTCCAGGCTGTCTCTCTATATCAAAGAATTATTCCCGGCCCCTGGTAGCTATCTTATAAAAAAGAACCCAGAATTAAAGATGAAGCTGGTCATTAATCAGGCAATGACTCAACTCTATACAAATGGATCCGGTACTGTTATTTAAATAGAAGAGGGTTCAACTACTGTACACAATTTAGTACAAGATTAAAATCATCTATATCTTTGGACAGTTGCTCAGATTAGAATTTAACAACTTTTTTTTTCAAAATCTGTCGTACGTGAACCTTCCTCAGCTTATGAAACCAAATAGATACACGAATGCACGTAGCTCATGGTAGTTCATCCTGTCTAGGGTGGCTAAACCGTAGGACCATCTCCTAGGAATTATCTCAGGGAAATGCGACTGCCTCATATCACTGCACCATAACCTACTGGCTATGGGATATTTCGTACCTGGTGAAATGACGAAATGCATACCGAGAGGGCTAAAATTTTAATCAATGCTTTTATGAGTTTTACGTTCCCCTGTATTTTGAATAAATTCTGCAATTGTTGCATGGATATGAATATCTCTGTATATGTAGAGACCGAAGGAAATGGATCAGTGACGTAAAATGTAGGATACTTCGTAAACGATACAGAATATTCATCTGAGATTCTGAAATGAAGAAAAACAGAAGGTATGAAAAAAAGTGAAAGTCAAAGTTAATTACATAGACTGAAGATAATCATATTGCTGCAAAGTCAAAGTCTTCCATTAATAGTACGTAATTCCGTAAGGTGTCCGGCATGGTTTTCCAGCTAGAATAAAGTGCATTAAATCGAAATCAATCAAATCTCCCAATTTAAAAGTTTCACCTCGGCACTTAAGGTAGTTCCGAACTAATTCTGTTAACAAATGAATTTCCGCGGACGGGATATGAATTACCGGGAGTTATCGAACTTCCGTGGATTTAAAACTGTCATGTCCTCAACACGGTACTCATCCTACGATTTATTCTAACTTCATTCTAAGATTATTCTAAGAGTTCTTGTATAAGAATGATTCTAAATTAATATAAGATATTCGAAGATTATTCTAAGAATTTGTGCATCAGGGGGATGCGTTGACGCCGATTTATATGCTGACTGTTTATTTCGCGTCATCGTCGCCATCTTATTTTCTCGCTGTCGCACTTCCTCCTTTCGTCCACTTAACCCTCTTTTTACTCTTTGCCAACCTCTGCACCTTCTGCAACTTTTCCAACTTCCTCGTTTGTCCAGCTTCTCCCCATTAAACTGTATGGAATATAATTTCGTGGAAGATGCCGCGCCGTCGCTCCCTTGCGTAGTTTCAAGAATGCTAATATACTTTTTACAGGACGCCTCGTCGCCGTAATACAAAGCAGCTTTCGGTTCTTTGGCAAACGAGCCGGCAGAAAATTCTCATCGCTTTCCTTTCCGTTCTCACGAGAGCGAATGCGTCAGATGCGAAAAAAGGAAATCAAAATAGAAAATATACCAAGAAAATGAGTCTAAGTGTCTCTTGCATACAAGGTATATATATACGTATATATATAGATAAATTATTGGCGTTCGACTCGACGATAGTCGACCCCGCACCGAGTACAGGGGTAGTTAATTTTGCTGGGGCTGTTGTAGAGCTCTTTAAGATGAACTAATTAATATACTGTAATGCAGCAGATAGAAAGAGGAAAGTAGAAGGAGATTAGAGAGAGAAAGAAAATCAGTATAGTAGAAGAGTAAACGAAGAATCAAGAGAGGAAAGATGTAGGGCGAAATCCCTCATCCGCAAAATATTTGAAGATAGTTGAGTTAGTCCAAGGGATGAAATTTGCCGCAATTAACGCGTATTACACAATTTTTTAGGATACGTGCTACAGTTGCACATATTTTTAAGTTTTTTTTTTCAGCCAAACCGTTTTAATGGTTTAGCGTAATATTTAAAAATAAAGATTCGCGGATTGTCGATTCTTGTTTTCCGACCGGAATGGATGTAAAGCTTAGTTTTTGAGAGTCGAGAGTAGTGGGCCTAAAGCTTCGCGGAACGAGACATAAGTTACGCTTTTAATGCAGCTAATTAAGCCCTGGTTTCGCCGGGAGTGTATATACAAGCGGGTAACTTTTGAAAACGGTTCGCGGATATTTACCGTCGTAAATCTTGAGCGAGGAGGGTCGGGATAATATACGGCGATTTCGACCCCCTCGGCAGCCTCGGTAGGAAGAAGAAGTGAAGGTGGGAGAGAAGGAAGCAGGAGCAGCAGCACATTGTGCAATTATAAAAATACGGCATATTTATTGCCTAATATATTTAATGTCTTAGACTCCTTCCAGAAACCATAATGCGCTAATGAACTGTCCCGTGAGTATCTTAAATTAAGGGATGCCCCATCTCACCCCAATGATCCCAGTTACGTGTAATACGCGTGACTACCGTAGCTGTCAAATTAAAGGCAATTTTACAATGCAACGGAACACGGGACACGGAACACGTTACACGGCGCGGTATTCAATTGTATTTTCACAGAATTCCGATGGATCCTCCAATCGCGGAGCAGAAAATCGTTTTTCAAACCGAGTGTTTACTAAATCTCTACGATTTTGGCCACGTCTCGTACATAGCAACGATACGGAAGACGGTTGCTAGGGTCTTCGTAGTTTACGGATCAAGGAACGGAGCATCGAGCATGCCCCGTAAGACAGGATTGTATAGGGGGTCGTAGAAATGCAACGTGAACCAACTTCCGTAAGGGATGCAAAATTTTTACTAGAAAATTGCGAAATAGAATTTTGCTTTCCTCGAGTGGCCAAACTTTCCCAAGACCAATGAACGATTCTAGTTCCAGTTTCTCTGCTACCTTTTTCAAAATGAAATTTTCTAGAGAAATGTCCAGTGGAATCGCCCCGAGAGTCCAGACGAATGGACGGGACCTCTAGTAGGGATGGATGCCAGCCAGGAAGACACGGGGCCGGGCGATCTCGAAAAATTCAAGGGTCTTGACAAAGTCTGAGAGGATAGACGCTCTTTCGGAACAGGCGGAAAGTTTTAAACTGGAAACATCCAATTAGGATGCAAAGACCCGAGTTAGGAGTCTCCATGGAAGAGGGTAAGAGGACATGGTTCACCTAGAGATCCTTCTACTCTAGCACAAGCACCTGCCGATTCTGTCTCGTCTCTTCTATCTTTTTAGCATTTTCATTTTTTCTTTCTCTCTCTCTCTCTCTCTCTCTCTCTCTCTCTCTCTCTCTCTGTCTCATAGAGATCTTTTGTATTAACTGCAACGAGAGGAAGAGAGAGAGAGAGAGAGAGAAACAGCGATGTATTTTTCAAAGCTAAAAAATCACAGGACATTTATTTCACTCGACAGGATAAGAGTGAAACGATCTGTAGATATGATATAGATACTATTATTTATTAATTTATAAATACGTGTAAGTACTGTATAATATTATATAAGCGGAGAATTGAATTTTTTTCTAATCAATTAGCCTTGTAGCTAATTACTGTAATAGCACTGGACTGGGATTGGTAAGGATCAACTACCTTTGGAGTTCTTATCACTGTTACCGTGTGCTGCACTGTGTGCGCGTATAATACGGGCAGACTGGTTATCCGTTTTTCTCTTTCTCCAGCTTCGTGATCCTTTATCCTTCCGTTATCCAGGAACCTCAGTCTGGCCCTGTCTTAGCCATGTTTCTTTGTCCTAATCGAGCGAGGCATCCACCAAGCGCACCAGACAACCCCATTGGCTGAGCTATGTTAGGTAAAGTAAACAGCAGACGAACCACCCTGTTGTTTCTCTATCTCTCTTCCCCTCTCTTTTTATCTCTTTCTTTTCTCTTACCTCCAAAATCAGATTACGTCTCCCGCAACGGAGGTGAACGACCATTGCCACAAGTCGATTCACAGAAAATCACATTGTACATTTTTGGGGACGGACAGTCGATATAAAATGCCTTAGACTATGTTAGGTTAGGATTGAGTATTTCTTGCGTAATAGTGAAATATCGGATCTCGTAACGAGAACTCAAGATGAAAGTGAAAGAGTAAGGTGAGATGAAAATTAACTTTTTTTTCCTCAACTCTTTCTCCTCACCCTTATCATTATGGCTGACTCCTTTCTAAGGTATCCAGGTTTCACGATGAAGTAACCTGGCCCCGTTGTTCATGCCCTTTTATATACACCCTATAAATTCACCATCGTCGACTTGCCAATCGTATCGCGCGACTTTTCACGGCGTCGCGGCGGCTCGACGTCCCGCGACTCCGGGGCAACCGGCTACGTTGCGGATCGATACGTTTTATAGGACGTTTAACGTTTCCACGGTGGCACTTTGTAAAGTGTTCTTTGACGTGGAAACTTTTCGTAATGAGACATGGAAGAATTCGCAATAAGAGAAAACGGAGGATGCTGAATGATACAGATACCACGGTTGGGGGGACGAGGGAGGGAGGTATATATCTGCCATTCGTTTAACATACCTCCGATTTCGTCTCATTCAAATATTTGCCGTCTTATTGCGGACGACGTATAATATTGAATCAATTTGAGATGTTACAACGAATTCCGAAAATGGCTTTCATTTTTTCGTATAAACATACGCATTGAAATTTTTTGCTCTCTCCCAGGCTTATCTCACATACGATTTCTCTCTCGAGTCTCCATATCCAAGGAATTGCGAGACTCTTTCCCACTGGGTTGGATTCCCGATCAGCAACTTTACACCCGGCTTTCCTCTACCCTTTGTTTCTTGGAAAATACTGAAATACCACGGAGCGTCTCGGAGACGCACCAAGATGTCGAGACGCCGAGACACCGCGGTAGGGTATTACCAGGAAATGCATTTTCACTGGAAGAGTTTCGCGCCATGCGAGAAAGACTCCTGCTATCTATGTGAAAGCCAACCCCAAGCTGTCTACCCTTCTCCACCCTTACTCTACGTCTCGGAATTCTCTCCGGGAGTTGCACACCTTAGAGACCAGACGAAAGCACGTAGTGGAAATTGCTATTACGGAATCGTATCTGTTTTATGTACAGTTTTATAAAATTCGTATGATCCTTATTGAGACCGGAAGTGATGTTGAAATTACCGAAAGTATTATGGGTATCTTCGAAATAGATAATTGATAAGTATTTTAAATACTACGATATCAAGGGATTTACAATGTAAAAAATAATAAATTCAGATATATCGGTATTGCATGAGACTAGACTTTTTTTTTTATTTTACAATCTTATACCGGTCTGATATTATTCCTTCTCTTTGTGCTCTTTCTACTTCTTGTGTCTGGTGGTACTCGTTTCTTCCGAATGGAGATAAAAAAAATTCTGAGGATTCGATTGTATCCAAAGGGAGAAACGAGTCTTGTTTGTTCTCCCATCCGACCACCTTTCCTTTTTCTTTCCTTTAACGAACTTTCCTATGTTTTCTGTTTGCTGCGCTTATTTAATTTCTCGCTCTCGAAGCGCGCAGTCGGGCCGTCCTGTATCTGGGAAGAAATTGAAACCAGGAAAAGGAGACTTGTGTGGAGGGGAAAAAAAATGATGAGAATAAAAAGAGAAGCTCCTAGAAGGCCAGGACTCTTCCCGATGTTAGTAATTCGATTTCCTTGAACGGCAGGAAAATCTATAGACTGCGGTATCGTTATCCAATCGTTGTGCTTCGATCGACCAATCGTGCTCGTTCGAATTCTTGCTCTCTTGTTCCTCTCGCGCACTGACAATATAGGGGAGTATCCAGTAAGAAGGTCCTATTGAATTTTCTGTTTCTCTCGTGAAAACGCCTCCCCTGCTATCTAGGGGAATCTCAAATTAAACAGAACGATAAAAAATGATTGTTAGTATAGAATTTTCTATGAGCGCAGTGACGCATCTCGTTGATCTCCTGAGAGATATTCAAAATCACGAGGACCGAGGTGAATTCATCAAAAATCCCGAACAATGAAGAAATGAAAGGAAGAGAAAGAGAAAAAGAGGGAAAAAATTGGCCATCTAGCGTATAGCCAATAAAGCGGAAGACTCACGAGATGCCGGGTTCTGGGGGTTGTAAATAGCCAGGATCAAAGGGCCCCTCAATGAAGGGTCGCTCTTTGCATCTTTTGCGTCATTAATCAAACAAAAAAAATCAAATTATCCTCCCTACAGGTCTCATCTTGATTTTTTAATCCTCGGATTCACATCGGACATTTATTGGACGTTAGCACGATTGAGCTTCAGAACTTTTCGCAAATTCTATCTTTTTATACTTTTTTCTTGTTTTCATTCACAATTGTTCTTATATGGTTAGGTTGGTAGATAGGTAGATATGTAAGTACATATAAATATGTATATTGTCCTTTCTCCTCATCTCACGGCCTTTCTTCGTCCCAGTGCTTCTCCATCCAATAGAAAGTCCCCCTTTTTCCACCGAGTAAATCTCAATGTGAAATTATGACTAACGCTCACGCGAATCTGCTGAGCTATTATCCTGGCAATGCGAGTTTATTTACCCGGGTGCTTTCGCAGGAGCGTTGGATGTCGAGGTTGTAGGTTGTAGCGGCCATTTTCCGCGTTGCTCACGAGAAAGTAAATAAACCGTGGAGAAAGAAAAATTGTACCCTTCCTAATCCTCCGTGTGCTTCTTCCGGTAGGTAGGTACTCACCCCTTGCGAGGGGATGCTGTGCTCCGCCAGGTCCCTTCATCATGGTAGCCGCGGGGCGAGTCGCGAATTCGTGGCGCTCAGAGAGAAGTAGAGGCTGGTATACTATAGGTAGGGTAGTAGCCATTTGTCATCGTCAGCGTCGCGACGCCTTGACACTGACAGTGAACACTGCTAAACCAATTAAAACTATGTTGTCAGGATAGGTAAGGGTGGAGGGATTGGTTTGGCGAGTAGTAACACCGCCAAAAGGAGTAGCAGCGTCGGGGACGGAAGCATAAACTAGTCCCTGGAGGAGGGAGAGGTTGCTTGTGTCAGGAAACCCTTGTACAAGTGGTGGGAGCAAGCGTCTCGACGTTGAGCGCCGCTTTGAATTATGCTTCGTCTGATAATTTATATGCACCACAAAAACAAACCGGATTTAGTTGAGTTTTGATCCGCGAATTTATGCGAATTTACATACATAACGTAACAACCCCTAGGATTCTTACCCTCTACAAGTTCTTTTCTTGTATTCGCACCAGTCACGTACTCCTAATGATTTACGGATGGGGTGAATTATAGTTTCCGGGGGATCGAATTTTCCACCCCTTCCTTCATTTTCCCTTTTCTTTATCATTTTTTTCGCATTCCTATTTCTACGCACCCTTACTAGGAAGCCTGGTTCTAAAGGATTCTAAGGGAGAAGCCGTATAGACGTCTACAACGAACGGATCCTAGTTCAGAGTGAATGCGAAACCGATCGGATCTTGTTGCGGTTAGAAATCTGAAACACTAAGGGTCTGTTCATCGAGTGATGGCCTGGTGTATGATGTCTGGCCAGAGTTGGTAACTACTACTGAGTCCTTAGCCGGTTCTATTGCCACGGCGAGGCATTCATTTTCCGTGCAGCCTCGAACCTACCAGTGTGCCATGCGCGACGAAAACTTATGCAACAACAAGTATCTACATAACTGGAAACACACCGCATGATTCGTACCATGTACCATCTCGGGTTCACTAGTTTTCCCACTAGTTGCTCACCTCAACTCGATGCAAATGGCTCAAGTTCGCCGTTGTTCAACATTCAACGTTCAGCGCTCGCCGCGCGCTCTGCCGTCTAAGTTTGTAGCTGCAAACTTATATCGAGCGTGGGACGTTAATATTGGCTGGGGCCCAGGATGCCTATGAACACCAGACCACCAGGATGCGAAGATATAAGGATGGGAAGTATGCAATATTATACAGGATAAGGGAAGAGGGTGACTGGACGGACATATACGACAAGTCACTAGGGGTAGTTAAAAATTTCAGAGCGTCGCAGGTTAAAAACTTTTGTCGTATAGGTGTAACGGGGGTAGTAAGGGATAAGTTTTCGTGTAGGGGGTGAGTTTATTTGTACTGTAGTAATGTTTTTTTTTCCTTCAACCCTTCTGCTTGATAATAATCCTTGGCTAATAGGGACTGTGGAAAGAAACGATAGAGTACTGGAAGGTTGCTGAGGGTCAAAGGGTTGAGGGAAAGTCCAAAGGAAATTGCGTGAGCAACACGCTCGCACTGACCCCGTGGGAGGAGAATAGTCTTTTTTATCCTCAGGACCTCCCCCGACGCTGAAGTACCGGATGAAAGCAAGGCGCAGCTCTTGGTCGACGTGCGGTAGAAACTCAATTTCCCGTCTGTACCGGATGTCAACGCTTTGGGGAAAACAACTGTCAGCCAATACAGTTCTTGCACTGTGAAACGAACGCTCCCAGGCTATTTACTAACCTATTTCGCAGCGTACGTCGGATTTTGTACTTGATCGACTCGCTTACCTGCTGCTCCTCTGGATTCTGCCGCCATGGAAATCTCACCCTCTTCCTATATAGACGGTTAGATCCACCTTGTATTTTCCTAGAGAGAAAAATCTTTGCATGAGGAATTCTAAATATTACCTACCGATCTATTTCAGTCTACCCATGGCAATCAGGTTGAAAGGTATCAGTTAGATTCGACGGATATCCTATCGTTTATTTTAATTAAATATCATTTGATAACATTGCACTAATTAACATTGCTTATCATATTCGACTAGTACGTTTCATCTAGATACTTCTGTATTCCTGGTAGTTGTCGATTATTTGTATAAATTTCTCACGAAATGTGTACCTTTCTATAAATGCTAATATTCCAAGAAGTTTCTTCAGCCCGTGATTAACCAGTACAACAAATTACATTATACTGTTCTTGTTTTTCCTGTGAAATATGGATTCTTGAAGAGAATATCTTGGTCTGCTCACATCAGAAGAGCTTTTATCATTTTGTGAATTTTCGGCATTCAAAGTCCTCGTACCTTGCTAGCATCTGCGTTGCGTTTCATTTATGATTGATTACCCGCGGATCAATATGGCGTATCTTCCCAGATGGATTGCTACCTAGGACACAGAAACCGCAAACCGTTTCGAGTCAGGGCGTCGACGCTCGAGGGTGCGTAGAGCACATTTCGCATTTGGCCATTTATTTCAGTGTCACAGTGAAGTAAACGGCAAAATGCGAAATTTTAGGTAAAAATTTCAAATACGAAATGGATCACTGATTGATCATTTTACACGGTCCATATAAGATCCCGCACAGGTTGGTCTAGTAAGACTGTGCCATACTTCAATTTATTTATGTTTTACGGCAGATCACGCTCAGATCTACGAAGCATAATTTCAGTCCACGGGATGGATCCAAAACTGATCTGAGAATGATCTTTCCTGTATAATGAATATGGCTTAAATCTATGATCTATGAATGATCTGTGATGCTCTATTTTCATAATTTACTCAGAAGATCATACCCAGATTAATTTCAGATCCAGGGCCGTATTTATTGTACGGGAAAGATCATTCTCAGATTAGTTTTGGATCTATCCCGTAGACTGAAGATATCCTTTGTAGTAAAAATAAAGTGCGGCATAGTCTCACTAAACGTACCTGTGCGGGATCTTATATGGACCATATAAAGTGATCAATCAGTGATCCGTCCCGTGTCTAAAATTTTCACTCGGGTGCCTGGTACTTATGGGTGTGTATGCGTACACGCGCCTATGCGAATGAGGTGTGTTCGAGCGAATACCAAGTGACTGATGATGCTGATGCGTAACGCGTTTCCGCCGCAATATCCTCCGTGGTGTATCGATTCCGGTAATTCGTGAGGTCGAGTCACTGATTCGCTCAATGCCCTCTACATTTTGGGGTAGATGTTCCTCGGGACCGGTTGAAAATGAATAACTGCTGCAAATACCGATCTTTTGAATATAGGGTGAAATACTGCGTATTTTTTTCTTTTTTGATTACCCTTATTACTGTAATTAGCGAATTCCATTCGAGTGCGTGGGAGAATCAATGCGGTGAAAAAGTTTGGTCCGTTTTTATGCAAAGTCAATAAGCTGTAATTTTATTAATTTTTTTTTTGTTGAAAATACTAAAATATTTTACACAGAGAACATTCAGAGAAAGGTAAAAATGTAATTAACGGTGAATGCCTAGGTGAGACAGTGATTCTGCTGAAGTGGAGCTGACTCGTATATTCGTTGGCAGTTTTGACAGCACGGCTGATGGTTGTCGAGCTACAGTTACTAAGCCTGTAGTCAGCAATAAGATATTATTACAGGCCACCGGGTGTTAAATAAATATATATCTTGCGCAGCACGTTCTTACGTGTTTCTATGGGAATATTATGAATTCACGTGACTCGTGAAGTCTGAGGCTGAACTGGAGGAAAGTGTTGAGAATGATAGAATATGGCACACAGGAGGCTATAAAACAATGCCATACGTTCCAGCAATAGTTGCACCAGAGAGGATACGGTTATATGAGGATTATTAATTAAAGTTAGCTACGAGCTAATTCGCGCAACAATTATTCCCTGAAATTAGTAACTTTGAACTGTGTCGCGCGCATGCGCACATTCATACCGTGTACCATCCTGGTACTGAAGTTCGTATATGCTGATCCGAGATAACCCGACGCCTGGGGGTGGTAGTTTGCAGTCGTTGCATTTGTGAAATTTAATGAGAAGAGTTCAAGGTCGATTGCAGTCAAGGAAACAGGAAGTGCAAGAGAAACGCCTTAGGCGCTATTACAAGAATAGGATTGTATGCGAGGCATTGAGATTTACCACTTGCATTTTAATCATTTGATTTCGTAGGAGGTGTATTATTTTATCAAACGTTTATCCTTTTATCCAGAGATTTTTCATAAGATGCATATACACGAGTTTCAGGTATGGCAGATCGTTAGACTCGAGGGTTTACGTATTTATTCTAAATAATCTCGAGTTAAGCCAGCTTATCTTGACGAAAGGAAACCACCGTCTTGTGGACAATAATCCGTGGGTTTGCAAGTCAAATTGGTAAAACGGGTTTAGGATGCCGAGGTTACGTTGTAGCAGATCATTCGGCTTAGCACTGCCTTCGTTGCCTTCCTTGCAATCAAAAGCAGTCGAAGGCGGATATGACGTAGAGATATATTATATAATATATAATAATATGATATCCTGGACGGATATTACTCTAATTTCCTAACTATACATAGCATTAGATCCATTAGAGAAGAAAATGCAATAGAAAAAAGTGGCTTCTCATTAATGCATATTAATACGTCTATATGGAAGAAGAAATTTAATCGTAACAATTTTCAAACGAAATGTTGAGGGTTCTCAAGATCTTCCAATAATCTCGTAAGGAAGGTTCGTGCCACGAAAAAGAGGTACTACACGTAAACAGGCATGTAGAAAATTTTTGCAGTGAACTTGTTGCCCTACGGATTCCGGCATCCCCCTTAATTAAGCAACCCTGTTATTATTACTGCGTCAAGATGCTCGACCTTAATATTCTCCAGAGGAACGACGGCGGATGCTTCAGGGAGCAGTAAGGAAAGAGAGAATTTTCGTATAGAAGGAACAAGCGAATAGATGGAAAGAAGGCGGGAAATATGAAAAAAGTATATATATATCAGAAGAAAAAGTAATCCTCCCCCCTCTACACTTTCCTTGGAAATTATTTTCTCTCGTTCGAAAGCAGAAAACTTGTATCCGATGACGCACGTGGCAGTAACTGCCTCACGTAGCCGCTTCGTGTTCCGTGTAGATCAGGGTTGTTGTATAGCGTCCCTACGGATTTCCAAAAAGAAACCGAAACCTTAAGCCACCGCTTCCACACGGCGTGCTTTCATTCCTTCGCATTCCAGTTGCTCCACCACTCACACCCTAGCAGTCCTGGCCTTCGTACAGAGTTCCCTCCAATCAGGAAGCTCCGACGGGCTCCAAGGAAGAAAATAAATAAATAAGCTTACACGTGTTCCTTGAGAGAAGGCTTCCTCTGGTTTCCTCCGGTTCCTCGTTTCTCGTTCCTCCCATCCAGAAAGGAAGGAATGAATGCAGAAAGAAGTTCCGGATGCCTGCTGCTGGAAAACTCTTGGATTCGTATTTTTCGTCAGGTGAAAAGTTTCCTAGGTACCCACCTACCCTCTATCTATTTACCTATACCTAACGCCGTACGTAGCAACAGTACGGGAGCCGAGTCCAAGCTCGTAATTTTGAACGGTTCCTTTTCTGTCTGGGATGCGCACCCTCTGAGGATGCCGAGCATTCGAAGAACACTGAAGCATAGTGGTAGATTGCAATGGAAGCAAAAGGGCATCTAAGTGAGGTATGTAGTGCCAAAGAACGTCTGTCGTTAACCAGAACCGAAGCAAGGGATTCGGGTAGAGGTTGGTAACTCTGGTGCGATGGTGCGATGGTGCTCTGGAGCAGTGCGGCAAGTCTTTGCAGCTCAGGGCGGAGACGTGCTTTGGAAATTGGTAATTTTAGTCCAATAAAAACACGAGTAACCGGTACATGGCGAATTTCTTATAACTTCAGGGTGCCAGTGGTAGAGTGGTAATCAATATATGCGTCTACACTTCCACCACCTTCCTCGAGCAGTGCTTCCCTCGACTGCCAGTACTAAAAGTACTGCTGGAGTAATGGGGTCGACAGTAGCAGTGCTACCACCAGTTGGAGTGAAAATCCTTTGAAGCATTGATGTTATTTTACACAGACATTTTCAAGCAAGCTGCTTCCTTTTTGTTCTATTGTACGTTTATTCTCTAGTATATCTGGAAGCTACTAGTTACTCTTAGTCTACTTTGCTATTCAAGTAATAGTCGAAGCACCCTTAACCCGGCATTATTCGCACGGGGCGATCGTGTTATCCCAACTCAATGGTTTTTAAATAGGGAATAAAATCGCGCGAGCATTTCCGGGTTAAGAACTGACCTCGTTATATCTTTTTGGCGAGACCTAAGGTTTCGTACTGCGCTACGAAAGCGGCAACGACTTTGACATAGCGACGCGGACTGTCCTGGAATCCGGAGGTGGGGTGCGAGAGCTCGTGGATGATAATTACGGACAGTACCTCAGGAGTAAATTAGAATAAAAGGAAGAAATAAGAACAGGGTATATAAAAGAAGATTTTGAAAGGGTTGAAGAGTAAAAGTAAAGGTTAATCTCTAATTGTGTTAATTTAGCTAGGAGTCATAATGAGTTCCATTAAGATATTTTATTAATCATAAAAAGAAAAAACATTAAAGATTATCTCCAAAGAGAGGTCTTTTTATAAGGAAAAAATTATTTTTTATATAAACTTAGAATTATAGAGATTTCACGACATGAATAATGATCTTACCAATGAAAGCAGGCATCCCTGATAGTGACAATTCTCAGCTTGTACAGGGGTTGGTATGGTACGTCTACCTGTTAAGGGTGATTTAGTACTTTGGTATCGTAGATGAGAAGGGGGGGGGGGGGAGGGGAGGAGTAGCGTATTCCACTTGTGGTATGGCAGATGATTCTTCGTATTCCGTTTATCGTCCCTGATGCGCTCTTAGCCCGAGCGGTAGTTAGGCTCGTATTACATTTACGCGATGTGCCGTATTAATTTATTATCCCGTCATGTTGGTAGAGGGCGCTCGCGTTACAAGCACTAAGGTAATTATAACTCAACTCCCGACACACGAAACTATGCAAAGCCAATCTAAGCTCACGGAAGAGACACCCTCGCTACCATCTACGTAGTGGGTAACGTCTCGGCTACCAAGCATCTTGGATAACTGGGACCAGTGTCATGATGGATCGATATTTCTTCCCAATTATATACCCTTGCTGGCATATATGTATCTAAGAAGGTCGGATAAGGTTAGGTTTGGATAACGAGAATATATCCGTTGAAAAAGAAAAAAAAAGAGACCGGTGGTGGTTGGTTTATTGAACGATGATACAAATGAGGGATGTTTGTGTAGGTGGAGCGTGGGAATGGGAAGGAAGGAGAAAGTTAAAGAAAAAGAAGAAAAAAAGCAAATCGACCTTCGGGACCGTGAACCTTCCCCTTTTCTCTACCTCTTATCGAGTTATCGCATTCGAAAGCCGGCAGAGACAGTAACGACCCTCTTACGCGGCATAAAGTTCATTTGTCTGATATTTCCGATACATTAACCCGCGAATTTGTGACTCTCGTTCGGAATTCAGATTAGCAAAATTGCATTTTACGGTTCACGCGCATTCCGGGGTACATAAATTTACAAAGACTGAATTTTCGACGCGACGCATTCATCCGTCTGTTCGGTTAATCATCAATTTGGTTATGTATTCATTGGTTTATGCAATTTTTTTACATTGTTTCCTGATTTTATTTGCACACTCAATTTTTAGATTGTTACGTCTTCTCTTTGTTGTACAGTCATTCTTTTTCTGGTAAGCGCCATGGCTACGGCGTTGCGACGCTATCCGTCGCGTTACTGCACTCCTTCTCTTACACTGCTACGTGAAAAACTCGAAGAATCCGAAAGTTTCGAGTAATACTTGCTTCATAGGAACCCGCCAACTCGGAACCGGACAAACAAGAAGAGATCATTTTATTGCAAATACCGCAGCAGTATTTTTCAACGATATTACCCAGCTGCCGTTACACGCTAGAGCGTTAGACTGCTTTCGATTTTTTCTCAATATTTTCCCATCGCTTCACTCTTTTCTCATCGACTCGTCATCAGTGAAAAGTGCGCAGCGCCCAGACAGGCAACTTAGTGATAATGGGAAACAAGAACAATACAAAGTACCATAGTACAGTAGTGACTATAGTTCCGAGACAATAACACGAACAAAATGGGAACTGCAAAATTGCGGGTTGCCAGGGGCGATGCATTTGCGAATTATGGATTTGCGAAAAAAGAAAGCCGTCCCTCGTCTCGTTTTCGTTTATGGCGTCCCGTAGAAATCGTTCGTCACGTTAATAAAGCAAGCCCAGGGTTTCACGCTGCATTCATTTTGTCTTCTTGTTCCCGGTTGAATGTTCTATGTGCTGGGGGAGCAGTATGCTGGATTTTTTATGTGGTCCAACCGCTACCCCTGCATTATGGAAGCCCGTGGCGCCTCACTGGGAATTATATTAAGGGAAAGGCGGCACATGCTACCCTTAGGGAAACTTCGTACTGACATCGAAACGTAGTATAGCTGTGAAAACCATCTTCAAGGTCTGCACCGGGTAGCAGTAACCATATAGGTACCAACATTTCGAAGCAAAATCCCTTCTTTTACCTTTTCCGTCATTTTTCCCAAATTCATAAATCGCGTCGAAATCTCCCATAAACCTAATATTATCTTGTGAAAGGTCACGAGCCAACATCGTTCTAATGTCAATTTCTCAGGTTTTTCAAAGTGCATATATATATGTTTCCCTCTTTTCTCATATTTTTCTTCTTCCCAAATAACCATAGGTACCCACGAATGATAACTGGTCACGTCTAGAGTTTGTAACTTGGCCAGCAAAGCCTCAGGGATATCAAACTCTCAACTTGATATATCGAACGTAACTTCTCGCACTTCTCCGCTGTCAGACTCAACTGATCAGACCCTATTGTGATCTGAACGAGGATTAGATCACTGTGCTTGACTTGACTTGGCTGTCCTAGGTACACCTAGTGACTTTAACCATAGTAACTTTACCATACGGAGTACATATGCGGGATCGTGTTGAATTAGGTTTGGTAGGTATAGGTTAGGTACATGTAAAGTCTTTTGTTTAAAATGGTAAACGCCTGTGGAAGTAGCCATTCGTCATTTCAGTATGTCGGCCGCATAGCAGTTCTGCAGGCGTAGAGTCACTCGCAGACTGATCTCTATCAACATACTTCTAGCACATTATCGCATACCTACTACCTGGAGCCATTTACGTAATACGGATGCTTTGTTTATGTAGAATAGGTTAGTCATGTTTTTCAAAATTAATTACAATACAACGTTTATTAAAAATGGCGAATGAAGATCCTGACACCTATCAGAACATAAATGGATCCTCTGTAAGGGCTGCAGTATGGCGTACACGAACAAATGGAACACTATATTAGATTATGGCTAGCCGAATAACGAGATTGTGGCCGAGGAGACGTCCATTAGTTTCGCCAAGAGTAGCAGGGTATCTTACGCTGGGTAACTCTGTTATCGTTTGCCACTCTTGGTCCATCGGGATGGATGCCCCTCCATCTTGTCGTCGTCCAGAATCCTCTCCTTGATTTTTCTCAGTAACAAAGAATTTTTCTTTCCTTCGACATACGTATTCGTAACTGTGACGATTGAATGTCAATGAAAACTAATAGCATAATATAACGGTATTTTCTTTTTCTGAGAAATAGAAAAAAAATTCCATGCAAATTTTTTTATTTCTCACTTTCTTCCCATCTCCACATTTTCCTTGGCTTCTTTCGTTTGGAGAAAAAATATCGGATATCAAATATCCGCATACTAGCCGTGTCGTGGCTCACTGAATTAAATTCCAACGAGACATTTGAGTGTGGCTTTCGAAGCGTGGGTACGCTGGAACGCGGGAGTAGTCTAGTGCTCGTGGTGCGAGCAATGTACGAGTTTACGACGTTTTGGACTTGGCCGCAGAGATCTTCAATCCAGGTTCATCCTGTAAAGGGGTTCGTGTCTGAGCTAACTTTGCGCCATTGACCTCCTTCATATAATTTTAATGCTCTAATGGTGCCAGAAGAGCTTTAGGATTTTATCCTTTTCGTATAGTCGATATCGTGGACGCTTTCCCTCGACCTGACAACCAGGGAAGCGTGGGTGAACGTAACGAGGTGCTGGTCAGCGAAGCAGATCAAAGGAAGTGAAGAAAGGTCTATTTCGATGGTGGTTTTCCGGCTGGCCACGATACTCTACGTCTGTACTAGTCTACAGTAAAGGCTCTCGAGGCGAGAGCGTAAATATCCTGGTGTTCTTTTTACATCATGGCTATGTGGATACCGAAGAAACTCACTGGGGCTTCTTTAGTTTCCAGCGGATCTAGATGGCGTGGAATGCGCAAGGATTAAGCGAGGCTGACGGGCCCCGGCTTCTCGCGCAGGATACTCTCTCGGCTCTCAGGAAGGAAGCCGTTTAAAGGTTTTAGTTGCGCGCCAAGCCAGACCTATATTTCCCTCAGAGTCTGTCGGAGTTTCCACTCTTTATCTGCTCTTGAATGACGACAGCAGAGAGAATGGCTGCGTTTCCGCTTGCTGCGCTTAATCGATTTAGTCTTACTGTTCTCTGTGCTTTTATATCTCTATATGCGTACAGTACCAAGTTACTATATTTATCTAGATATATTTGGTATCTATTACAGATTGTAATCTATAGTATCTAGATATTTTTTATGGAAATTTATGACTACTATTATTATGAAACGAAAATCAAGGTGTCTACTTATTTTTAATTCATGCTGTATATGTTATACATATGGTGGAGTGTCTTTTTAAGTAGTTGGTAGTGCATTTATTTTGTGTCTTTCTCTATGGCGCCTTAGGTTGCTACTAACGTATTTCGCGTGCTCACCCGCCGAGAATATATACTGTTTCCGCGGCAAGTGCAGTTCACTGTTTCGTTAAAGCTCGCAATGCTACCAGGTGAAGTATTCATCTCTCGGTGGGGCTGCTGTCTTGCATTCGCCCGGAATTCACGAGTAAAAGGATGAGGAGCTAAGGACGATCGTTCTTTCTGTTGAAAGTTGGAAGAAAGCCCTTTTGCAAAGAAAACGGAAGAGACGCGTCGTGACGTCGCTAGAGTGCCGCGTCGTATTTTTCTCGAGCATTTCAATTTTTTTCTCTCTCTCTCTCTCTCTCCCCCACCTAGTCTCTCTCATTCACATACTTTTAGGCGGATCTCCTGTTCTCTTAGTTTCTAGAAAATATACGATTACCCTCCAACGATTTGGAGCGTCCCCTTGATATCGTGGTCTCAATGAAAAATGGCCGTTCGCTAGCATTGGTCAGTTTCTACGAGAAGAAGAGGGGAAAGCGGAGACCGAGAAAGATGGATGGAAAAGAGACTCCAGTAAAGCGAACTTTACGAGCCGATCGAATGAAAAGTGAGTAACGCCGTATCTCGTTTCGTCCTTATATTTTCTCGGAAATGGCTTTATATATTTGGACATGCCTGTCCTCTTCCCATAGGGAAAGGGCACATTATAATTTCCCATAAAACGTTTTATGATGACAAAACGCTGTGAATGTCCTCGGGACCTCCTATCAAAGGGAAGGTTATAGTTTAGGGCGATCGCGCAATAAAAGCCCTTGGGCCTATGTTCCGTATTTGTGACGCTAAGAAATCGAGTGCTCCTCGCATCTTGGAACGTTTACAAACCGTATTTCAGTCGCTACCATGGAAATTTCCTATGGTCGATACTCGCTGGATTTCGCTGTCTGCTATATCGTGACTCTCTGCTTCTCTGTCTCTCAGTATGTCGACCACGAAAATACCGCCGTGGGAGAAAGTTTTTTTTTCTCACCCTCTTACTCTCTCCACTGGCATGCTCCACCGTCGTTCTCAGTAATTTTCCCTACGCAGTACTTCAAGTGCGTGGGAAGTTCTGAGAAAGGAAAGTCAAGAAAAACCCAGACTGCTACATCTAAGTGAAATAAAAAGGAAAAATATCACAAGGTACCCGCGTCACTTTTTTTTCTCTTGGGTTCACCATATAAATGGCACGGTGAGATGTTAAAATATTTCCAAGGCACTCGTAGACGCAGTGGACTGTCCGTGACACTTTTTTTTCTGTATCAAACTCCCAAAGTAAACCCTGGATATTTTATTATATGGAGAAGGAATGGGCAACATGTAAGTGAAGGATCGAATGAAGTTTCACGAAGTTTCAACAGGAACGTACGTTTATTTTGCACTGAGCAGAAATACAAGCTATTCATGAAAGATGAGGTTACAGCGGCCGCAAGCCCCCTCCTGGTTCAATTCCTCCCACACGAGAACATTTAGGATTTACGAGAAACATTTTCACTTTGTATTTTTTTTTCCATTTTCGCGTCTTCCATTCTCTTCAACCTTATACCACCCCTTTCTTTCTCTCTCGCACACACACACACGCTCTCTTCGTCTCATTCTGACCTTTAACTCTTCGTTGGCCACCTAGTCTTCCTACCTCACCCTGGTAGCCCCGCCCGAATGTAGAGCAAGATGATAATCATACATGTACATATAATTACATTTGTGCAATATCATAATTTAATATACATAGATAATATATATTATATCTTAGAAAATAAATATACATTTCGTCGTCACTTCGTCTTCATGTAATTCTCCTTAAAAAATAACGATATTTCGTGTATTACGCTACTGTGTTGGCTTTATGCGACTGTTTCATTTTTATTTCTTTTTTTTAATATAACATACGTATGCGTGTCTATCGTACTGGTATGCCTAATATGAATCTACCTGTATATCTGTTAATGCTTGTATACGCGTAGGTACGTAATAAGAGTTACTAAGAGAGGAAAGAAAAGAATCAAGAGAAATAAAGTGCTGCAAGGCGGGTTCAAAGCTTCTCTTATTCTTCCTCCCTAGTTTCATCCCTGCTCATTTCATCCCTTATTTTACTCTCTCTTTCTCTTGCTCCGTCATTCATTCCCTTTCGATCATTTACTCTCCTTCACTCACCTCCTGCCTTTTCACCCCTTTCGCTCTTGCTTTCCATTCTCAAATTCTCTCTCTCTTTCTCCAGCGTTCTACTAGTTTCCATACGAAAAGCTCAGAAGTGGTTTCATTCACGTGAGGGGGGCACACTGCGCGCCGCATTTACTAAACAAATGAATCAAAGAGTAGCGACATCTTGAAGTTAAGGGAGGTATTGTACACTTAAGCATTGTCCACATACACGCACGCACGCACGCATCTCCACGCGAAAAGCAACGTCGAACGGAACACGTTCCCTCGTTTTTTATTTTTTTTGTAATTTTTTCAAATACCAAAATTAATCTATTCACGTTGACCGGCAAGGTAATACGCCAGTTATTTCACACTTTCTACACACCTCTTTATATCACCGAATGATTTTCCATTTTCTTACATTTTTCTCTTACTGCTTCTTTTTTTTCGGTTTTCTTTACGGGAAAGAACTCCAATTATTTTTCAGCCACTCTCTCACTCTCACCTTTCTCTCCCACACTCTCCAACATTCTCTCGTTCCATTTCTCTACGCCTTCCGCTTCTCTTCCCTCCCGAATCGGGCAAGCGCTCGCTTATAAATAATTTATCCACTTACGAAGCAATTACAAAAATGATTTTTTTTCGTCTGCTTTACCTCTGACGAAATGACGATACGAGCATTGGGCTGGCACTTTCTCTAATTTCATTCTAAAGAACATCGACGTACATTTTCTATATTTTACTCTTCACTTTTCGTTCCCTTTTGTTTTACTTCTTATTATCGCGTACCAGCGCGCGAATTATCTTCTTTGTTATTTTCTAAAATTTTCATTTATCCTCTTACCTCGCTTCTTTCTCTCCACTGCATTAGCCATAATCGCTCAAGTGCAGCTCACGTCGATTTTCTATTATTTACATAAAGAGCTAATTGTATAATAAACAAATTTCTAATGCGAACACAGATACGCAAATCGTTTACGTATCCGTCAACATAGGGACAGTTAGCAAATTGTGAATTGCTTAAAATACAAACACGTCGTTTCACGAATTTCCAAATTTCACAAAATTTCTCTAACCCTTTTCTTTTCTCATTTCGAAATTTATCTTCTTTCATTCTCTCTCTCCCTCTCTCTCTCTCTCTCTCTCTCTCTCTCTCATTTTCTTCCCAAGAGAATGGAGGAAAAATAAAAATTAAAAATCTCCTTTTCGACCAGTGAAATTCATTAATCAAGATTTTGTGAGCACGTGGTTACTTACGTGGGTACAAGATTTCCTCGTCGTCTTCTGCAATCGCGACGTTTGTAATCAGCGTCGACGTCGCGTACAAACCATAAAAAAGATCTCCAACTAAAGAGAACTGAAGTCTCAGGTTCGTGAGAATCATGGATACGAGAAAGGGTGTGAATAGTACCGTCAAGGGACTTTCTTGACGGAACGAAGAGAATCCAAGACAGGAAAGAAACAAGAAAAGTGGGGCAGGGCAGAGGGGGTACAAATAAAAAGAAAATCGAGTGAGAGAGAGTGAGAATGTCTACAGCTAACAATTAGGAAAATTCGTAAAATCGTCCCAGCGTCGTTAACGACGTCACGCACAGTGACGACGCTACGTAGGGCGCGAATGAAGGAGAGAAAATGAAGACACTTAAAAGCCCGTGTAAGCACGACAATAACACTTTTTATTCTCCTATAGTCATTCCGCGCTGGCTGCGCGTGTCAGCCAATAAAATTTCTCGCAAACTACTAAAAACACCATATGTACAACGGCCAACCCAAAACACTCGGATCGCCGAAGAAGCATGCGCGCTCATTATCGCAATTCCACTGTAGTTATCATAGTCGGAGGGAGTATCGCGAGGAGAGAGGGTTTTCCCATTAATAAGAAGAAAGAACAAATATATTCGAATGTATTTTCCGTATTTATTTTCTTTTCGCTTGTTTGTATGCTTTTTGTATTCTCTTCCTGTTTGAGATTTTTTTGTTTACATTCATAGCGAGATAACATACGTCTTTTAGGGGTAGCTCACGAGATATTTTTTTAGGTTTGCAAAGAAAATTTTGAAATTTTGGAAAATTCATTCGAGAAAACGTTCTCCTTATACACGTTTAATTTCGGTTGTGTAACGTGGTAATAAATGCAAATACACTCTCTCGTCGCATTTGCTCGCGGGTGACTCTCGCGCACATCGAAAAAGATTTTTATCGCAAAAAATGCGGAAGAACATTTGTTATCATCAATAATTTCCATTTATATGCTTAATAATAATAATAATTATAATATTACAAGTGATTTCCGTTACGTGCTACGTTTAAATTTACTTCATCTTTTTTTGTTTGTACAATTAAAACAATACAATGGTAATGAATAATAATTAATATTTCTAGTCAATAATTTATATAAAAACATTCATACGGATCTTAGCACGACCGTTCGCCTCTATCACGCAAATTCTCTCTCTTTCTCTCTCTCTCTCTTTTGCTCTCACATTCTCATTTTATACACATGTAAGTTTGATTTTCAACACGTTTCCTTCCCTCTCTCTCTCTCTCTCTCTCTCTCTCTCTATCTATCTATCTCGCTCTCTCTCCCCCCTCTTTAGCAATTTGCTTTCTCACTTATTACGCAATTTACACACATTCACAATCACTCAATCACACGGCATTTTCGCCACGCATTTCCCTAGCATTTTGGTTTTCGTACTCCAACGTGCTAAAACTCCATTGACCAACAAAAATACCTAGACAAACACACATCTCCGTTAACATGTAAAGCGTCTTGTATAACTGGATCGCGTTAGCGTTTGCGAAAAATATTCGCACGACTTGCCGAATTCACCGCGAGAAAGCTCCATGCGCATTAAGTATTCACATGATGGGAATAAGAAGACTTCGAAAGACATACAGGAAGTGGCATGTCGAGTAAGAAGAGTATACAGGAAGGGAATTGACTTTGCAATATGACAATAAAAAAGAATGGCAGGCAGGTAAGAAAACAAGAGAGTAGAAGAAGAAAGGAAGAAAACAAATTTTAAGGTATTATACATATTTTAATCCATTTGCGAAATATTCGCGTCCTTTTTTTTCCAAAAATTCTGTAACCTCCCGAAAACGCCGAGACATCTCAATCATCCCCTAAATATTTTTTTCCCTCTATTTCTGACACACACATAGACGAGTATTCTCCAAAAAACACTTACACGCACACTCGTACCGTACTACTCGATCGCACGTGTTTTTTCGTCGATTCCCTAAAGATCCGGCAAGTTTTTTTGACGTCTCTAGGCCCGCCTACCGGCGAAGATTAGGCAATGGGTCTACCATTTTTTATTCCCCCTCTCTTCGACATTAATTTTGATCGTTTACATATACGTCCTTGCAATGTTATCTGTACACTCTAAACCATTAAAATAAAAATCCTTAGGGCGCAATCGTTATCCATTCATCTGCGCGTTCGGCATTTGTCGCAAAACCCTTAATACGTGGATATTCGTTAAGGGTGTGAACGTGGTACGAATGGTTTTTCTATATTATAGCACGGGATACGCATATACGTAGGCAGAGACATACGATACCTAGAATCCATATAGAAAGAGGGGTTGGTCGATATAGTGAGTGAGAGCAGTTTACATAGAAAAAATAGAAACGGAGTAGTAAGTGAGGAGTGTATGTAGGGGATGATAGACGAAGGGGTGGAACTTGAACATAGTCACTGTATCAACATCCGGTGGACAGTCCCAAGAATGGTGTCGAGTCGGTTTCCCTTGGTTCAATCGATTAGGTCGAAGAGTGGATACGTCACGATAGCAACTCTTCTTTTTCTCGCTCCTTCTTTCCCTTTCGTGGAAACGACCAAATATGGTCTTATGGTCTTATGGGGTAGGTAACGCAGGATACCCAAGGACGTGGTATTAAAGAATGAAATAGACCTCTATATAAATATATATATATATAGATGATGTGAGGACACACGTCAGAGAAAATCTCTAGGGGATGGATGAGCGAAGCGAGGACGTGAAAGAATAAATAAAGAGAAGTAGCACGATAGCGAGTCATGCGTTTTGAGCCATATGAGTCGTGAGTTTTGGTAGACAATGCAAATTTTGTGCAAAAGACAGAAATAACTCAGTGAGTCGCGCGGAACCGTCTCGCGATTTTAAAAGGTCGATTAACGCGGGAAGCGTATTTCATTCGATTTTACTTCTTTTTACTTTCTTTCCCTGGCAACCTCGTTATTTTTTTATATTTTTTTTCTTGCAAGCGCACGCGCATGCGTATACGTGCAGGCACACACACGGACACACTCTCTCATATCTTTCTCTCTCTCTATCGCATTCATACGATCAGCGGCGAGCAACGCCAAAAAGCTGCAGTTTACAAGACGTTGCCCCGTTTACGTGTTCGTTACTTTTTTTTGTTTCTCATAGTACAAAATACACTTGCTTAAATTCCACGACTCGTATAATCACACGTAATCACATTATCATATGTATATTCACAATTATACAAATAGAGATATACAACGAGGTACAGAATTCTGGAAAAGTGTCCCCTCTCTCTCTCTCCCCCCTCCCCCCCTCTCTCTTTCTCGTTATCGATTCGCAAACGTTTACGTCTCTACTTTTTACCCTGAACAAGCACACTCTATCTCGTTCACACTTCTGTATACTTATTAACCTTTTAAGTTTATCTCTCTCCCTCTTTGCTTTACACACGGAGTCATTATCTCGCGGTGCAGTCGCGCTCTCTCTCTCTCTCTCTCTCTTGCTTTTTTCTTTTTCCCTCTTTCTCATCCTACGTACATTCTCAGTAAGTTTTGTTTCCAATTTCCATTTGCCATTTTACGTTACCTCCCTGCATTCCCTTACTTACAAGATACGTAAAGGAAACCGTTAGTAATCATTAGTAATCGTCGGCTAGAACGTAGAGCGCTGTCGCATGCCTGTATAAAATCCCTAAAAATCTCTAGTCTACGATGAATTGTGTTTCGATGACTTTGGTGACTATATGTGACCGACTTCCGGTTCACGGGCAATACAAGTTTGAGCAACATCACGAGATGAAAAGGGAGAGTCATTTCGCCATGGAAAATCTTGTACGCGTTTCTACCTTCCTTTTTCTCCCTATTCATTACTAATCTCCCTAATTCCTCGTGACGTATGCTTCAATCTAATTGCGCGCATTGATTAGGCCTCGAGGTAATCCGATGTCCGTCAATTTTTTTTTTTTGAATCCGATTAAACTGCGCTCTCCTGTGCCTCTGTCTATTCCCTCGTTAATTACGGATCGTATCTTGCGAACAGGAATTAATTACCTTATACTCATTCTTACATATATTTTTTGTTTCGCTCTGCACCACATTTTTGCCCCGTTTTTCATTCTATTCCTCATCTACTTTTCCCCGCCAATATTCCAAAAATTTGCGTGCTCGTATACAGGGGCGCGTCACTTATGCATGTGCCTTTGGTATACAGGGTTATTCAGGAGTACCGTGCCACATGAAATTAGCTCCGTCCATTTAACTTCTATGGCAGAATCACCTTCGGGTGATGCAATACTCCTAAATGGCCCTGTATTTACGCTTATGCATACACATACCCGTACCATAATTTCTTATCAATTTGATTGACCAATCGATCTAGAATCGATTAATTGGATCGATAGTATTACCTTTACATCGGAATCGAGGTGTAAATCGTGTAGGATCGTATGCGTTAATAAATTTTGTCTGTTGTCTGTATCTCAGGTCCTTTTTTGAAAAGTGCCCTGGGTCCAGTGTAGATCAAGGATGGATGTGATTGGCGATGTTTCTGCTTTTTCTTTTTTTTTTTGTATTTTTCTTTTAAACTGGAAATGGAGCAGGGTGCAAGGGGCTTAGGGGATATCACGAAGGAGGACAAAGTGGATTTTGAGTATACGTGCGTGCGTGTGTGTGTATACGTAAGATAGACATGGGAAGGATGGACGCCATTTAATACACTGCGCCCTTGAATCATCATTTTTTCTCTTTACTTAACTCGTTGCACGATTTTTACAAGTCTTTAAATGCCAAAGGTCACTTTTTAAAAATATAGGTATCTCATTTTTTTTCTTAAGCTTCACATTTTTTTTTCGCTTTTTAATCTTACCTCACAGAACCATCGTATCTTTAGTAGTACTTTACGTTTCATTATTATTTCATCTCGTTTCCCTCTTACGCTTTATCATCCCCTCGTTTACTGCTTTCTTTTTTTTTCTTTTTTGTTTCCTTCTCCTATGCGTTCTCTCACTTCGTTTCTTTACCTCGCTATCTCTCTTATTCGGCCACTCTTTCTCTCTCTCTCTCTCTCTCTCTGTCATTCTAGCTTTCTCTCTTGCACTCTCTCCCATTCTTTAATTACTTTTGTTACTCTCTTTTTAACGCAGAGCTCTCCTAAAAATAATATTAGTTTTATCAGTTCAGTTGTAGTATTTGAATCGTATCCACTAGTACAACGCGCACGTCTGGCGATAGCGTCGACCTGTACGATAAGTAAAATACCGATTTTCCACAATAACGGAATGAAAAGTCGTGCAGCAGAAAGTACTAAGCGAAATAGTAAAAACGGAACTAGAAAAACGAATGCGTACGACGATACAAGGAAATAAGAATTTTTCAGAGAAGAAAATTCCGTGTTTCCCCTCTATTTTCGACAGGGTGCACCCCAGTTCCGGTACACTCAACCCTTGTTTTCGAAAACGACACGTAAAGCGCGAACGGGAACGCGCCTTGCCAACCTGGGAAAATGGTCTCCAGGGTTTACCAGCTGTCGTGCAAAATCGTTCTGACTAAAGTTCCCCGTAACTATACTCGGCGAACGTTACGAGAAAAGGAGGAAACTGAAATAAGGATGACAAAAAAGAAAGAAATAAGAAAGAGAAAGGGGAGTAACCGCTTTCCGTCTCGAGGGCGCCATAATAAATTTAGCCAATGACAATAGGACAGTACAGTTCACGTATTTTTTTGTCCCCGAACAGAATAAAATTTCTATTCTAAAACTGACGAACGACTGAGAGAGAAGAAAGAAAGACAAAGATTAATAATAATAATAATAATAATAATAATAATAATCGTCACTATCACACGGTGCGCATTGCATTACGGCCAACTAATAATTAATACTTCTCGTAACGTATAAATGTAAATTGGTGATTGGTAATATTTTTCACTCCCTCAATTGTTCGGCTCGCGGCTGTGTACGGTTGTTTGAATCCTTTATCATTTTCATTCTTGTTCCTTGTTGCTGTCTATTTCTATCCGACATCATATATGGGCCACGTATTATAGAGCATAGTGACTGCGCGTAGCAACCAGCATCACACCGTTGCTACAGCGTGATCTTAATGACTGTTCTTTTTCATCTTTTTTTGCTTTAAGTTTACTCTCTTGCCTCTAATTCGCAACAGACACGTGTACTGTACAATTTTAATCGAGCGATGGTTGCGTCATATCTATTATACAGAGCTATCCCATCAGGAGTATGTGTATCCGTGTGCGATTGGATTGTTATTATTTTTTTTGTCGGTATGTGTGTGTGTAAATGTATACGTGTCGTTTACTTAAAAATCGTTTATCGTTTACTTTACAGTTACTATACAACATGACTGAAAATACCTTAGACCACGATAATACAATGACAATTGTATCGGTTTTTTTTTTCGTTTACCACTTTAGTGTTTTCCATCATCTTATTGTACGCGAGTATCATAAACATTTATTATAGTTATCATACCTCGTACAACGATACGCCGGTTAGACTCCTTAAATCGTTTAGATGCTTATACTTACCTATCTAAACCATCTATCGCGGGATCTAGCTATATATCTATCTATCTATCTAAATATCTATCTTTCTCGTTAGATTTTAGCCTAAGTTTTTACTTAAAGATATCGCAACTATTTAATTACAGTGTTATCCCTTTGAAACGATGCGCTTCTTTCTTTTTTTTTTTACTTCGTCCTCTGGGTATTTATAAGGGCGGCGTGTCGCTGGTGGGCGATAACCTTGAAGGTACTTCGTTGCGAATTCTAATCCTTGTACTAGAACTTTTTTTTTAATTCCTAAAGGAATTCTGATCCTTGCTGTAGGATTGGAATGGTTTTTTTTGTTTAATTGAATTTTTTTCCACAACCTACTTTACTCGCTAAGTTGAGTATCGTTTTGGTCGGAATTACGGGTATATGATAACAGAGTAAAAAATCTTGTTGTCGAGGTAAATTCATTAGTTGACGAATTTATCTCAGGGAATTTGTTGAATTGTTTGAAATCCGTGGGAGCGCGAATACACAATAAGGAGAGAGAAGTGAAAAGTAAATGAAGGAGAAGAAAGAAGAAGGAGAAGAATTCGCACGTGCAGACGCCTCACCGACGACGGGATAACCATCGGTTTTTAATATGGCTATCAAAAAACATCCGGCTTACGGTCTAATTCCCTAAAATTGTAAATATTCTAATTAATTTTGAACGTGGTAACAAATAATGAAATATTGAAAAATGAAAATTGCACGATATACAAACTTAGAGTTTTCTTGTTTCGGTACGTCACCGATTGTTTACTCTTTCATTTTCTCACTCATTCTCTCTCTCTCTCTCTCGTTTTTCATTCTCTCCCCAGTCACACGTACCGCCTATCATTTGCACCCCGAGACACTTTCATCCCTCGGCATTCACCCTCGGTCGTACCACTAATAGGTACAATTACGTGCTACGCGTGTATCAATTATAATTTATTTGGCCACTGAACATTTAAAATTTAGTATTTTCGTTTCTTCATTTGTTTCAGGTAAGGTTAGTCTTTTCTTAAAAGGTTACTTTTCACGTTTCCCCTTTCTCTCCCTTTCGCCTTTTTCTTCCTTATTTTTCTTTGTATGAGTGTGCTCAGAGACGCAGTTACTTTCCATTGCGTTCCCCATTGTCCCCGTCTACGTCTACGTTCACGTTCTTGTCCACGCCGTCGTCTAACGTTCATCTAATGTCGTAATAATTTGTTTATCCGTAATCGTCCCGGCATCAGCAAACGATCGGCAATTCGATGAATGGAAAGATTCCACGATTACGTAAACTGGCCCCACTGTGTTCAATACCTCGTTCCAGATTTTCCATTTGTTTTTGTATCAAATAATATTTTCTCTTAAACTCTGCCTCTGTCCATCCTAAGCATCCCACAATCGATCCCACTTTTCCCCTACCGCTCCTTCTATTCTTTTACTAACTATGGACACATTCGCCCTCTCACTCTTTTCAGCGTCGCCCAGGCGTCGGCATCGTCTATTGCAGTATTGCGCTCCTCGTTTTACCCTTTTACGTTAGATTACATTGCGTAAGAGTAATGACATTGACGTACCTTGCTCTCGCTTCCTTCGTAGCGTCTACGCGGATCCAAGATCGATTTTCTCCACCGACAGAAATTAGCTCCATCGTCGCCGTCGCCGTCGCTTTCTTCCACGAGGACGACGCCGACGCTGTGCATACAGGATCACTGAATATACCTCACGGAGAATCGGTATTGCGAAGAGGGAATATTTTTTTCTCTTTTGTTTTTTCTTTTTTCCTTTTTTTTTCTTACAGGGTGGCTGTAAAAAATCGTTCGGGCGATAAGCACGTCGCGGTTTCGTTTTAATTAGACACAGGGGTGAGACAGGAGGCTGGCTGATGAGAGGGTGCGCAGGAACCCTTAAACTGTCGGCCATAGTTTCCCTTAGGCTCGTAGGTTAGGGTTGATCTCGTAAGCTAGGTTAAAATTTGCGTCTTTCCTTACCGGAAGTTACACGTGCACTCACACACACACAAACACACAAACACACACACACACTCGATATAGTACAGACACACAGGATTTGGCACCACGGATATTATTGTTCTCTCGTAAGCGGGGTAGTTTCGCAAAGGTAAAATCCAAGCCCGAGTTTTAATACCGATTCACCCAAATCCTATAGGATTTATCTCGTTTCTCTATCTTTCTCTCTCATTCATCTGTCTCGTATCTTTTCCTCATCGAGACACTTCGCTGCTTTCGAAAGCTTCGACGATCTTTTGACCCGTGCGATTTTTCGTGTCTACGGTAGGAACGATTTCCTGGTGATTGGTGAAGGATCCTCCAAAGTACCATCTCTATTTCTCTCTCTCTCTCTCTCTCTGTTACCCTCTATGTATTCTCAATCTTTCACAGATCATTTGTACGATCATTCGCTCTCTTTTTACCTCTCACACGCATATAACATTCGCTCTCACTTTTATTCTCGCGTTCTAACATCTTTCACCCATTTTCTCATTCTCGTTCGGTGCCCATTAGTCTCTTTTTTCATCCCTTATTTTATCCTTTCCTCTCGTACTACCCCAGTTCGCATGCATTTACCATTCCGTAGCTTAGCAAACTCCTCTCGGTTCTCGACGATGACAGCGCAGATTTTAACATAGTTATTGGCAGTGATTGACGTTTCAGTTAAAACTTGTATCTCATTTACATTAAATTTAATATTCGTAAGTGCGTGCGATTCATCTTAGACTTCCTATGTATCTTTAATTATTTAGGGCTAACGGTGATCCGTACATTCTTTGCGTTGTATTAATTATTGTTCAGCTGTTCGTGCTCGAAGGCGTGTCTTGTTCGAACTGCGCGTAATGTCCAGTATCGGGTCCAGGTAGCTCATCTTCATCGGATTAATGTATCCGGAGTACCTAAGTTTTTTATCGGCAAGAAATCCCGAAATGGGTTTCCCAAGGGAATGAAAAGATAGCATGAAAAATAAACGTGCCAGGTGGGGACATTCATCACGATAAATTGAGCTTCGAGGACGCGAGGCAAATATATTTTTGTTCTCACTTTCTCTTTCTCTCTCGTTCTCTCTGTCTCTCATACACATACCTCTTTATCTCTCTCTCACTCTTTCTCACTTTTTCACTCTCTGTCTCTCGTGTCTCGTGATGAATTTGAAAATCGCCTAAGAAAGTTTCTTACGGTGTGTGTACCGCCGCTCGTTTCACGAAAAGGATGACGATGATGATGAGGCATGACGATGATCACGATGATGATGGCGATTCTACGTCAATGGACAATAACGTATTCATTCATCACACTATCACATTTATAAGTTACAACCCCCGGCCCGGGTTGAAGCTTCCGTTGCAATGTAACCAGAGCATTCAACCGTGATTTCGTATAATCAAGATTATCTGGTTTCCGTCGGATACTCAATGCTCGATGTAAAAAAGAAAGCGTCGCCCGGGCCGGGGTAGCGACAATTTCTTATCTCCTCCCTTTTGGAAAGTCACGCGAAAGTTCCAGCCGAAGCGCATGCGCACCACGTGGGAAGAGGAGCGCGATATTATCGCAACGATGGCGCGACAACGACACGCGCCTAAAAGCTCCTCTCTATGCGCCGATCCGATCCCCGTAGCGACAGCACTCATTAGCGGTCGCCCGTCATCAAATCGGTCGCCAATCATTTACTTTACCTATTTTATTCGTCCTACAACGTGTCCACCTCACGTGTATCCTTTTTCTGTCTCATCTCGTGCGCTTCTTCTTCACTTGGTGAATATAGCGCGATTGCGCAACAGCTAATCCTATGGATCGTCGGCTCCGATTGCGACGATTAAACGTGTCTCTTCATGTGAAGGGCGAGATGATCGCTGCGAGAGAAGCAACGGTCGCAATGCCGACATTTGAACGGTTTGGCGCCAGTGTGCTTGCGATAGTGACGTGTTAGCTCGTCGGAACGAGCGAATCGCCACTCGCATCCTTCCCAGCTACACTTGTATGGTTTTTCCCCTGAAACATACAAAAGAATGGAACAATTTTTAATGAGGGTTATTATGGCTATTTATATATTTTTTTTTAAACATTTTTGGTCATCTGTAGTATACGGTTATACGAATGTACCTATAGGAGTGTTTTCATGACGCGATCTCGTTGCATGGTTTGCGATTGAGACACTGCTGTATTACCGGGTCATAAATAATCTATTCGACTAATACGGAAGGCGGATGACGTTGATGAGGCCACGAAGGAGAAGAGACAATGCAGGGTCACCACCTGTGGCGTGATGTTACCACGAACTTAACAAGCTGAGGGAGTACGCTTGCGAGGAAGGGACTGGGCCTAGGAAATCATCCCCCGTAAAGGGGACGGCTCGCACGAGGGTTGATCGTACGGTGGTTTCCAGTGTATCGCTTATCGATCCACGAGATAATAAACGCTGTCCCCAGGACGGACTTATTTTTCAAAGAGGTGTATACCAACCTATATGACATTATACACCGAGGGGTGAATGTATGAAACGACATATATAAAGGGAGTCGAGAAAATATACAGGGTAGATTTGTCGATATCACTCCTTATCGGACATTGCCGCCTGCACCGTTCCCGTAATTTTGTCAATTATAGGAACAAAAGGGGATGTCTCTACGGGGGTTGGGGTTATTAGGTCGGGAAAATGAATAAATTCCCTAAGGGAATAGAGAGTACGAATCTCGTTGCTATTTCACTGCCTTGCACTTAGCCCCCCCTCTCCCCGCCCTTTTTCTCTCTTTCTCTTTCTCTCACTTCCTCTCTTTCGCCCCAAGACAATAAGAGTCTGGTTTCTTCTCGTTTCTCCTCTCTCTCTCTCTCTCTCACTCTCTCTCTTCCAGTAACTCCAACACCCTTTTTTACTCTTTCCGTTCCGTCCTGAATTTATGCCGCACTTTGCTCTTCGCCGAGAGAGTCGCACGAGCGACCAAACAACCCGGTGAGCTTTTTCTATACCTAACATCGCCCACGTCGACCATGGCTGACGTCGACAAATCCAACGAGAACATGCCGACGCATAACCAAACGTTTTCTCTTCGGTTTCACCTCCCTACACCCCCTTGGCACTCGCGCACATCGAAGAACACAGTACACGTAGCATTCGAAAAATTGAGTACACTACGGGTACACAGTTTACACTATGCTACGGTCCTCTCCTGGAAGTTTTTCACCTAGTGGGGACTATACAGGGTCGTGTCAAGGCGTCACGTGGAGGATCCTCTTGAAGAAGAAGGACTCGGATATATTTCAGCAGCTTATCGGAAGCTGTACGAGAGCAAGAGAAAGCTCTGGCTAATCGGATGGGCAAGTGTTCCTATAGTTTGCATACGCAGTACTGTATCTTATTTACTCTAGAGTAAATAGTACGTGAGTCCTAGGTATGTACAGTTAAATAGCCGTAGTTACTAAACTACACTATGTATATATATATATATATATACACCCTTTGAACGTGGAGATACGTGTGAATTCACTGGTAGATGGGTAGATACACACGCGTGCCCAGTAGGTAATACCAACCTAGCGTAATACAATGTCCGCTCACACGTCGTGCATTTTATCACCGCATAATAGCCCCCAGGGTGGTTCGTTGCCAACTATGTAATAAAGCCGTATTAAACAAGACGGCTTAACGCGATAGCCCTCCCTTTCACTACTCTCTCATGTTGCAACGGCATCCCTGGCTACCTATAATAATACGTACGTATATATGTTCTGGACAGGCTGACCACTTTCCCTGCTGCGCCTGTCGTATTTCCCTACGTCCAACGGGACAGGGTACGTACCTACTGCCGAGGCACTTCATGGGGTAGGAAAACTACCCCCTGGGTAATGGGCAAGGGGTCCTGGATATTAGCGGGATTCTCGTGACGTGGGAGAGTATACATATGTATATACCTGTATATGTAGGTATGGGTCAGATCGTGAGAGAGGAGAGCAATGGAGAAGAAGAGATCGCAAGTTGAGAAGGGGAGTGATGAGGGGAAGAGAGTTGAGAGGTGGGGAGGGGGAGGGGGTTAAAAATCGTAGTGGTGTTAACATACGACCTCGTTGTGTAGGGGTTGGCCTTTCATCTGGAAGGGTGATTTTTCTATGTCCCACCCCTTGTACCCTGTAGCGCGACGAGCTCCGGGACGGTATTGCGTCGATATGTCAGTCCGTCGGGGCAACGTGCTCCTCGTCTTTGCATTTTATTAAGTCTGCTGCTACGACGATAGCTGGTTCGCCATTATGGCGTCGAGGCCCGCCCACGAAATATATGGGTAAAAGTACGTCAGTTGCGAACCCACCTTTACCTATGTATATAGCTGGTAAACTATAACCAGTGCCTATACAGAGAGCTTGGAGAATCCGGAGAGAGCACAGGACTCCTTTCTCTCAGAGTAAAGAAACGCGGAAAAGGATGAAGAAAATGGCGAGGAAACGGCCGTTACGTGTTATGGCGGATACTCTGCGTGTTTTTCTTGGCATAAAAGTCTTCGTCGAGGAAGCTCGACTCCTGGGGATATGACTGCGGACATTTGTGGTATATTGAGAGAGAGAGAGAGAGAAAGAAAGGTAGAGTGAAAGAGAGATATATATAGCTACGAGACTGATTGTTAGAATAAGAAAATTAGTGGTATGACTATAGATATATAGCTCTAGTACACGCAAAGTTTGCAGTCCAGCCAGATGCTGCGAGATAACAGAGATCTGCTCAATCGGTTTAAATTCGGACGGTCATGTCCTTCCATCTAGTAGAGATTGTGTAGGTATATGTAGCCAGACAGAGCTTGTATTATGGGTTCATCTACGGAAATAGATTATATATTTCTTTAATGATATTACCATGTTCTCGGCATTGCGTCACTACATGGGGTTACTTATATGTACGGTATATCTAGTGGGTATGAGACTAGGTAAGTATCCAGGCGATTCTCATGGCGCGCTTAAATGTACCGACAAATTTGACATTCCTGCCAACATTTTAGGAGCGTATATACACGCCCACTGCCAAAAGCGAACCCTAGTCGTTTCAGAAATAAAGTTTAATCCGCGTGCAGCTCGTGCAATTTACTGGAAAATCCTACTCGTCCTCTAGGAAAGGCGATAGCGCCGATCGGGAACGCTATTTCTCCTGTGTCATTCTCATTCCTGGACCGTTGGACGTTTAGCATCGTTCTGGAGTAAAGCCGTGAAAGAGACAATGGCGGCGGAGTGGAGCGATCCTCGGAATGGAATCCCGAGTGGAAAAGCCGCGTAATTGGAAATTTCTCGGGAGCCTCTCGCAAAAGACAGAACGAGTATGGATTCCTTTTTATATTTTTTTTCCACCCCCTCCATCATCCCTCGTGTCGTTTTGCTTTTTATTCCTTCTTTGTTTTCTTTTTTTTGGTACAAAAGTTTTGGGACGCAAGGGACTCCTTTACTTGAGGTTGATTTCTTTTCAGGGAATGGACTCCTAGGGGTGGATGTACCCGGACGGATGGGACACCCCTTTCACAAGGTTCAGACAGCAAACGCATCCCCCCTTCCCCCCTCTTCTGAACAAGAGGGAACAATCAATACTCGCGGTTCCCGAAGGAAAATGGGGAAAGAGGGTTTGTTTAGGTCGGGAACCGTCGGTGCACTACAAACTTAACACTCGATGGGACAAACACGACGCCGACGTCTCTTTTAACCCCAACCCCCTGATCTGGCAAACGGCTAAAATATACAAAAGCTTTTTCTTATCTCGATGGCCTCTTCCCCGCTGAGCCCGCCGTTTATAACGCAAACACGGACTTCGGCCGTTATTATTTTCTTCCCTTCGTGGCGGGAAATGCCCTCGTACCCCCGTTACGAGATTGCCGAAAGGGATGTTGCCGATATTACCCAGCCCGCGAGGGTTGTCCACGATTCTCTCAATGTCTAACCACCCCATCTCATCGCTATACTGTCTAGAAGGAGACTAGAATATACACCGTGAACTTTTTGACATCTATATCAGCATACACGTGCAAGGGTGTCGCATTTAAGCTGTCTCTATTATGAAATTATTTAGGTGTCTCTATACGTGAAAAAGGTGAGCGACAGAGGAAGAATTTATCCAGAAAGGTTACAGCTCAGAGAAGTGTCTAGGTATAAAAAGCCAAGGCTTGAACCAGTTTTCATTGACCCCCTTGACTGTATCCTCGTCGTTTCGTCCTGGAGTTTCTGGTTGGGTCATAGCATGTCGCCCTGTTGGGTATCAGGTGAAATTCAATTCGTTGGGGAGATCAAAGTATCGCCTCCTCAATTTCCATTCCTCTTGCGGCCCAGCCATAGAGGTTCTGGTTCTTTATTTTTTGAAGCATCCCATGTATATCTCGATCGTTTTTATTTTTCTATATATATATATATATATATATAGATCAATAAAAAGCTAGGACATACATATCGATTTTATTTGATAACGAGATCCCTGAAGCAGAGAGATGATTGCGGATGCTGTGACAAATTCTACCCCAGAGTTCTATTGCGCTTTGAATATTCCACCAACAGGGGTGGCCTTTCTCTGTTCCATTCCGTGGTAGGAACAGGGCGAATTCATAACAGAGTAATAATTACGAGAACGGGCGAAGTATGCATAATCCTGTAGTTAGCAGTTCTGCTTAACGATCCGCGAGATGTAATCCCAACTAGCTGCTACTGGCGCTACCGACCATCAGCCTCTTATTACCTATCCCTTGATGGTGGTGGTGGTTCTATAGGTATCAACCCCAGAGCATCGAAAACTTTCAGCTAAAACCGAAACACCCGTGCCAGAAGAGGGTGGCGGATGTGACGCGACAAAAAGCATTGACAAAGGGAGTGTTCGTTAATTACGGTAGCGGCGCTGCGACGAAAATCAAGAGGATATAGAGTACATATATATAGATAAGTCACCCTCTTTCTATCTCTTCGTTTGTAATGTCCTGTTACGACTGTAACATCCCCCTGGTAAAACCAGTCCTAGCATCACCGGAAACTTTCCTAATGAACCGGATGTCTGAAGCGTTTTCGCGAATCGCTACTTTCTCCACATGGTATATATCGCTGAAGGACTCCAAACGATTCCAAATGAACAGGGAGACTATAGGGACGATAAATCTAGGGGTTGTTTCTTGTAGACACGCTGCATGGTTCACAGGGCTGATGCGACGTCAGGATCGTCGATGTCGAACGATCGGAGAAGGGGTGAAAATTGCGTCCTTCCTAAGGAAAGTTCAGGGGACAGGCTTTTCCCGAAACTGGAAACTTTGTGCCTTCTCTAGGTAAAGCCGAGTAATCCCAACCCCTCGACACACGGGGGTGGCCATTAATACCGCATTTATCTACCCTGGCTGGCACCTACCCTTCTCCCCTTGTAGACAATCTCTACAACTCTCCTTCCTCTTCTCTGCTACCCTTTCCTTGCTCTAACCAGGAACCAAGCCGAACCAACCCCAACCACTCTACTACCCCTTGATTCAACTTCGTGATTAATTATGCATTGTTATTCCCGCAATAAGAGGGGCGGTCTCCTAGCCCGAGACTCCTGGTGTTCTTCGGAACTGGTACATCCCTGTTTGCATCAACCCTATATCCCACTACCCTTTTACCCTTCTAACACCCTCGCGTCCGCATACACTTGGTACATCTAGTAGACTCCGACTACTGGCTTGGATAATACTCCAGTAATAACAAGAAATTGCCGGAAACGGGGCACGCTAACCTAATTACTCTCGGAGCTCTTGCGGAGCATCAGGTCCAGGATGAAACGCAGTAAGAAAAGGAATCAGGAATGTTACAGTTGGCCTGTATTCTAGATAGGGGTTGCTTTCTGGTGAAATTGCAAGTCACTCCACTCACCCGTGTGCGTCCTCTGGTGCGCCTTAAGGTGTGAGCTTTTGGTGTAGACCTTTTTGCAACCCGGAAACTGACACTTGTGTATCCTACGCTTTGTATCCGGTGGGCTGTGCTCATGGCTCCGCGCGTGGTGCCTATTCGCAACTGTGGACGCAACTGCAGCTGCACCCGCATGTGCGTGTTGTGCATTGGCTACTGCCGGGAAGCCATTCGCCGTCACGGATATCAATCTGGAAGCAAAAATTAGACTTTTATTATCACAAGAGACCTTTTTTGGATTTCTATTTATTTTTTTAGTAAAAAAATTACCAACCTCGCGACACCTTGTGCGTTACTCGCGGTCACCCTGACGATTGCACTCCTGCCACCTGCTCCGTGAAGGTTAAGGTTGTGCACGTCGAGCATCGAACTCCCACTCGATGAATGACTGGAATTGGAATGCCCTTGACCCGACTCCGGGCTCGACGGTGGCGTCAATATTTGACCTTCACCCTCGCATCCACTGTCTTCTTCTTCCTCCATTTCCTAAACAGGTACGTGCATCTTTACGTTAGATTTATCTCTCACAAGTTATAGTATGTGTAAGAAATGCATTCAGACAGATTTTTCTTGGATGACATTTAATTAAATCCCTGAGGATTATTTACCTCGTGTTCTTCATCCTCCTCCAAGTCCTCGCTTGGTTCCTTTTTCAGGATGAGTGCTGTGCACGACAACGAGGGTGAACTGTCCCAGGAGAGGGCTGAACACGCCGAACTCGCCGACGACATCGACAGCGAATCCAGGTGTCTGTCCAGGAGGTCCCTGTAACGGCCGTTGTGGTTGTGGTCGCCAGGGCTGAACTTTATGTCGTCTAGACAGAGTGGATCTCTGTCGTCGGACGACGTCGTGACCTAAAGTAAATCCAGGTAATAATTTTCTCACGAATTCAAGTAAACATGAAACAGGACCATTCCTCAAAAAAATCGACACCCACCTCCATTTTTATTGGCGCGTCAAACTGTGCATTGGTAGTGCCTGTAGACGCCGTCCAGGATATTGGCGGTGCCCTGAAGAGGTTCCAAGGCGCTGTGTCCAATTCCGTGGGTAACTTTTTGTACGACTGTAACTTCGGCTCGTCCTTCAGGTACCTCTCCATTTCGTAGCATGTCTGAAAGAGATATATTTTGTTTTAATTATATAATTTCAAAATTCAATCCCTCATTAAGGCATACAATACATAATTATCTTTATTAGACACCCTAACGCGATTTTCGCTATTCTGTAAAACGAACCATCGAACTCGCAAGGCAATACCACGGGTCCTTGTAAGGCAACTTCTGGCACAAAGCGGAAATTACTCAACTCAAGCTTAGTCGCAGCAAAGTACCATACAGAGAAGTTGACACAACTCGACGAGTTAGCCAAGTTGGTGTTCCCGCAGGCTTCAGGAGGTTGGTCCTCCTCACCAAGAGAGAGTGCAAAGTTATGCCACCTACTGTGTGAGATCGTGTGCGCGTGTCGTCCCACTCCCAGGATGAGATTATACTTCGGGCCTCCTAGGTATCCTTAGCCATCATCTTAGCAACCGAAATCCCGTCGACAAAAGCACTTCGCGCTAATGAATAATTACTACAGTCCGAACAAAACCGTAGGTATACTCGCAAGGATATACGATCAAAATTACTCAGAGACAGTTTCATCAGATTTAAGAACCTGCGCAAGCTTTTTGTAGAGGCTTAAAGAAAGGAGAATACAAAAAATTGGGGGGGGGGGGGGGGGGTTCGGCTATTTTTCTGTTCCAAAAAAATAGGGATGTTTTGTATCATTTTTCCTCTTCAACATCCTCGACCTCTTTATCAGAGCACTTGGCCACTTCTTCGTTATAACAGGAGAAGTCCGTATTGAGCTCCCTTTTCTGAAATAACCTTTGTTTTCATCGTCCTCAATTGACTCCGGCGATGACAAACGATTTGTACCGCGACGAGGCCGTCGCTCCAGGTTTATCTTTCTCCTCCTTTTGTCGCGTTTCCTGATTGCTGCCACGGAACTTACCCCGATTACCTCTTGTCTCTCTGATCCTACCAGGGAGTTAGTTACTCGACTGCTGAAAAAGCACCAGACCATCCCTTAGTTCTCTTCGCGAACCAAGCTTGATGGATGGGGCATTCTTTGTGTTCTGCAGTTCCTATGTAACATCCCCCAATTCTTATACTCTCACCCTCTCTTTCCTTGTTCCTCTGTCACTAAGCCTTCAACCCGTTTTGCACGATTGGATCTTATAACCAGACCCATCCTGAAGACCTTCCTCTTGGTCCTCTCTATTAGGTACCACAACTCATGACTATGAGGTTATTACTGAGAACAATTTCCGCCTGACTCAAGGACACTTCGACGGGACCAAGTGATCATATTTTTTCATACCTTTTATCCAGAATCCTGACTCGTCCCTTTCTTTCTCAGATCATCACTGCGCAGACGCGGTCCTATCGCGATGCTCCCACCGTTTCCGATTCTACCGCGCGATTCAATTGAGATTAGAGTAATTGCCCTGGCTCGCCATGCTTATTTATATCCTCTCGTTTAATTGCCTGGACAGCTTTTAACGAGCGAAGAGAGCAAGAAGAGTATTTGTCTTGTTCACCAAGCGCAGAGTTAAATATGAAAATTTCTGATTTTTAGTATTCCATTGGGTACTTGTGTTATCGTTCATTAAATACATTATCAAATTATTATTATAGTGTAATTACTATTATTTAACATTAATTTACTCGCCCGGGTCATATTCCATCCATTTACTACAATTGAACAAATTAGCTATATAAAATGATAGCAATCGGCGGCAATTATTAAAGCAAACAAACCTTTGCCTCCTAATAATTCAATATAATTCACAGGTATCCATAACCGGAGCTACCTAATATTACCCTCATAATCAACAAGGGTTGTTCAGGTAGCACGACCTATCCTAAAACCATGACCAACCCCAAATCCATTTTCCTCGACGACAGCAAACCCTACCCGCGATAAGTTTCGGAAGCCATAACCAAAAATCGATATTTTCTTAGACACAGTCATCCAAACAGACGTAAAATATGATACTCAGGGGTATCAAAACGTACCTATGAAATTCTACAAAACACCCTACAAGATGGCGTAGTATCTCAGAGTCACTACGTATACGTTAGTTGGTACGCCATGGCATGTAAGCATTGCGGAAGTCGACCTCTGATGGAAAGATGCGCTTCGATGCATATTGAGTAATTCTTTGAATTTCTTACGAAAGGCACGGAGGAATGTACCACGGATGAACTTCGGTAGGCATTGCTGAAGCCGTCATTGAATTCTACGTACCAAGCAATGTAGTCAGGTATAGATAAGAACAGGAATATTTGAACGCATGGCCACGTGCAAGTGTTGGAGTAATAATGAACACGAATTAAGTATTGAGGGATGGATTATATAGGCTGGAAGTATGAGAGGGGCAGGAGAGCAAGGGTCGCTCTCCTTCTTACGGGATGTATTTCAGGGTGAAAGAAGATTGACGAATTTCCGCGGGCTTACCGGGAGGAAAATGATCGACGAGTCTCGCGGATGGAGTCGAGGTCCGCCATTATTCACGGTTAAAAGTTGTCGGAGCAACGTGGTTCCAACTAACGACATTATTATAACTTGACTGAAATTTTATCGTCCTCTTAGGAGTTTCCTCTCTGTATAAACTATTTCAGCTAATCATAACGTACTGAGTGCAGGGTGGTGCATTTGAATTCGTAATCACCGGGTGGATATGCACTCCCTTATCAGGGAGTGTGTTAATACGTTAATAGGAGTAAACATTATCGATTGAACTTTGTACATAGTTGTACAAGGACATAACAGTACCACAGTCTATATCCACTCTTGAATTATTCCCTGTGTACAGATCTAAAACGAATGTTCGGATCTGAAATGTTTGTTATATGCTTTAGCGATGATGCTGGACAGGATGCAGATGTAGAACCACAGTGGGCTTTAATGGTAAAGCGAATGGATAGCGACTCTACACTACTGGCGTAGGGTACTTCTCTTTTTATTAATAGCTCCGTTAAGTCCAAAAGTGCGTAATAATTTAAAAGTTTACGATTCGGCCATCGCTGGCTCGTAACATTTTCACATCCAGTTCCTCTCGTACCATCATTACTTTCACGACTGGCCAAACTGCACCCCGCAAGCCAGTAAGCGGGCGAGTGAGCGCTCCGCGAAATTGCTCCGCCATGCGAGAATCGATTCGAAGCGGAGAAAAGCTCGGGCGAAAGATTAAGAATAAAAAGAGAAAGAAGAAAGTAGAGTAGCAAGAAGTATAGGAGTTGAAGTAAGAGAAAGAGAAAGTTTGGTCAATGTGATAGATACGTGTATACGATATAGTCAAGATTTGAAAAAGGCATTTAAAGGTTGTTAAAATTATACCGTGCCAAATCGCCAGCCCTTGAACTCACACCGTCCTGACGCTTTAAAGCGTCTTAAATTAATTTATTTATAATTAATTATAATTAAATTAAATTAATAATCACGAGCTGCCCGAGACTTGAAGGACCAAGTGCTCCTGTTTCACTCCAGATTCAAGCCGGCATTTTCCCGGGAGTGTTTGACCCGGAATGCTGGATTATTCAGATACAGGCTGGTGCTGTTGGGATGAACGGGATAGGGTTGTTACTATATAGGGATGAGAAACTATGTGGGGGAGAGAGAAAGGCGAGAGAATATAGTCAGAACCGTGTTGCACTTCAGAAATGGAAGAAGGGAATGAGATGCATCTCTAGCCTGTGTTCTGCTTCCACAGCCTCATGCTGCCTCTACTATACTCATACTGGACCAAGGTGTGGGAGACGTGAGGATGGAGTATGGGATACACAAAGCCAACTCTGTTCATTCATAACGGGCGAGAAAACAAAACGACTCCTAGGAAGAAGACACATTCGAGTCTGGACTCTGTGTATAATATCTGTACATATACTGTAGATATTTTCTGCTTTCCCTGTAGAAACTGTACTATGCCCCAGGGTCGAGTACGTGTGTCGAATAGTACTAGTACTTACTGTATACTATTTGCAGCGTAGGGTGTATTCCTTGAGGGAATACTAGTATTTCATGATATCCGTATCATGTATCCAAGGGATGAATATAGTATAGTACAGTACCTAGTCCCGTCTATATCGAACGAGCGTAGGTAATATTAAAGGGTAAAAGGGTGGGGGGGTCATCCATTCAAAGGTTCGAGGTGGAGTAAGGATTTTTATTCTTCCTCCATCCATATTCTACGTCCTCTTTATTTCCACGAGATGAGGGAAGCTGCGTGCAGATATTACAGTTCCATTTGGTGAACGATCCTTGGTGTTCCTGGCCTAGGGGGAGGCAAAAGATCGTTTTTTTTCTCTGAAAACTGCTACCGTGGTACTTTAAGGGTTGAAGAGTTCAAGAGGGAGTCCTTCGAACTGAATGGGGGTTAGCCTTGGCGCGTTAGTCATCCACGGGGCAGTTGAAGCGGAACTATCGTGTGGAGGTGAGTGCGGAATCTGGCGGTAACAGTAAAATAAACCATTGGTCCATGGTGGAGGATGATCGCCAGGGTATATGGAGGTGGGGGAGCAAAAAAACAGAAGCATAAAGCATTCTCCTGAAGAGATAATCTTCCGGCCGGGTCCTCGTTCTCCAGGAGTCAGCCGGTGCGGAATGAGAACTTCTGCAGTAATTCCGGGCAACTGTCATTAACAGAGCCGTTGGAGCTCGCTCGCTCGAGAGAAAATGAATGATAACCGCTACTCCGCCACACGACCGTCAATGCCTCAGCCTCCCAGTGAGAACGGTGGCATTCTGCCAGGTCGTTAAAGAGATTCCCAACTTTAAAAGCGCTGTAAACTCCTGAATTTATCTTTTCTTTCCGACGAGCTTGACTTTACCCGTCCGCCACGCTCAAGCTTTTCTATGACATATATTTAAGGTATAGTAAGTACAGCGTAATTTAGAGTGATACAATATCGTAACAAGGACATGCTTAATAATTGGTATGTACTCGTGTAAACTGTATGAAAATTCATCTTGGTCTTCGCTCTTCATCCGGTAAACGGAATCTCGTTGGAGACGCGTCGAACGATGATTCATAATTCCCATTAAGCGCCTGCGGCATTGCTGCACGTTAGACCGGTATCGCACGTAACGATTTACGAGAAGGTCCCGTATATCATGTTACACGTTGTGAATCGAACAGCGTCCAGGCTCTATCGGTCATGCTTGAACGACCAGTATTTCGCCTACGTCCATTATTACCATTTATTTCTATATAGTATACCCTTTCTCTATCTTCCTTCTAGTTAAGTTAATAATACTATCTTTTTCTTTCCGAGAGTCTCACTTCCAGTCGATTACTACGAGAAGAGTCTATACGTCCAGAAGGAACTTTCGCATCCCGTTCAGGAAGCTTTCACTAGCTCCAAGACAACCGTGAACGAGTTTTCATACAACCCGTCTACCAATCTCGATACCAAAACGCATAAAGGAAGCTTAAAAGAAGTTCAGAATCTCTACACGTCCTGAAATCGCTGGATATCTCGAATATCTAGGTTAACGAGTACAAGAACCATTAGTCGCCCGAGTAAAAAAAAAATAATTGATGAACGTCCTTGAATCGTCGATAATCCATAGCAATTAATGTCCCTACTGTCCAGAGCGTTGTATTACTCGAACAAGAGATGGTACCGAAGACAAGTAGGAGTTAGCAGAATGGAACTATAGATACCAGGAATGAAGAAGTTGAATGAAGAAAAGATTCAAGATGGATCATTCGATCGCGCTTAGATCGGTATAGAAACTGGCAAGAATATCCCAGGCGGGTGCCAGAGTAGGAATATGCGGAGGGTCAGGGTTAACGATGCTAACAAGCTGAGACTGAGTGACGTACGACTAATTCACCTTCTTCTCATCCTCTCTCTGTCCCTCTTCCACAATCTTTCTCTTTCTCTCTCTTATTCCTCCTCTTAACCCTCGATTGCCTACCGGCCTTACTAGATGCCCTCAGAGAACTCTTCTTGTCCGGCCAATAATGCAATGCGGGCTTGGCGTTTAGCTGTCTCTTTCTATCTTGGCTCGTTAGGGTGCAGTAACGGACGTCGAGACGTTGCAATTGTTTGTTATTGTTGTGACGTCATCTCGTTAAGCTTCTTCATACATCTAGGCTTGTTAGCCAGCAATTTGTAACTCTGTGCATTCGTGCACGAACTTCTCGGGCTAATGGATGCCAGGAGGATGAACCGATCAGGGTCTACGTATAGAGACCTAGTAAGGTGTTGAGTATATATAATCTCATACGTATACGTAACATATCTGATTAGATTGACGCTCCAGCGATTTTATCCATAGAAACGTGTATAGCTATTTAGAATACCGTAAGGAGTATTTTTATCAATAAGTATACCGTGGATTATCCTTTTAACTCGGTCTTGTTATATTTTCTTCTATTTATTGATAACGGAAGATTTATCTCGATCGAATTCATCTCTATCATCCAACGCGGTTGTCCATTAGTCGAAACGGCATGAACGATTCCCATAACGGGTATGGATGTTCGCATAGGTATGGTTACAGTTACGGTTATGGATGGTCGGGGCTGCATGCTTCAAGGCTTGTTTACACTGGTCCACCAGGGACGCGTATCCTTTTTCACCGAATGGCGGAAGCTATCGCTCGACCGTTCCAGGCTTTTCTCTTGGAGAGATAGCTGGCTGAGAATTTCATCTTCTGGTTACGGTACATCCGCTTCCGTTTACGGCTTCGACTTTCCAGACATCTTGTATGGTGGCGTTGCGCAAGGCCGTTGTATCAGGGAGGTTGGACCAGATGCATATAACCATAGTGTTGACGATGATGATCCTTGGCTATATTCAGGCTGATGGTGATGGTGATTGCTGTAGCAAGCATAGTCATGATGCATCGGCATGGCTGGATTCGCTTGGAAGTTCGGAATGACACGCGGTACGTTAATAATAGAGCCTCCGCGCGTAAAACGCCCTTTCTACTTTTTGCTGCTCGCGTTAGCTCGATTGGGGTAACATAATATTATTGGTTAAAACGTCAGAGGGATGAGGAAGCTGGAGAGAGTGATTATATACCTAGGTACAGTGTACATAGATGGACAGTATAGTATATATACGGTATAGTATAGTAACCTATAGCATATATATAGACGTCGACACGGTAGCTGACGACCTGACGACGTGACGATGGGCGCCGCCGTCAGCTGATGTTGACGCGGGGACGATAGCCATCGACACCACGACAAAGATTCGTTGGCGTTTCAAAATATTGCTAGACAAAGATCAATATTGGTGATCGTTATATCTATAGTACTTTTTATTTTTTAAATTTTGTTCACCCCTTTTACATATTTTTCTTTTGCGTTAATTTTCATACGCGCTTTAGATCATCCCCCTTTCTATCACTCTCGTTCGCTCGCTTCCCGTTCGTCCGACATACATATATAACTATACTGAAAGCGTGCAAAGCGGCGAATTCAATATTCGCAAATAAAATCAAACTCCGGGCTACGGAACCACTAGCCTGGCTTCGCTTTAGTTCGGCTTTGATTGACAGAGTGAATCGACGCCGACAGATTTTCGAGCGGTCCGATTTTCCCGTTAAGTGCCTCCGTACGTACCTCGTCCACGTGTGCATGGAGTAGCATTGGCAGGGGTTGATATATAATAAATAAAAAAAGGGGTAAATAAAATGCCAGGAGCACGAGGGTACGTATATCGAGAGGTATTTGTCCGACCTGGGGAAATTAATATTGTCAACCGTAGAGGGCAGAACAAAAAAAAACCAATTCCTGAGGATTCGATCAGGCGCACGTATATTTTGCGGCCGTTATATCGGAAGATATCGATGGCCATTAATACAAATCCGACCGCGTACATATATCGCACAGAGAAATAGAGTGAACTGTGAGAAGCGGCGTGGAAAATGAGTCGTTAATGAAAACAGCCACGTCGGGACGTGAAGTAAAGTGCGCTAGATGGGTAGGAATAAAATAGGGGTAGGTATGACTCGCGAATGGGTACGCAGCACGTAGGGACGTAAAACGTATCGTCGGTCCGTCCATAGTGAAATATGTATCCGCCGTGTCTACCCTTTTGAAGTAATACACTACTAGCTACTTGCTATACCAATATGTAACATAGATATACTACACTACCATGAACCACAGAACTATAGTAGTATAACACTAGTACCAGTCCGAGCTTTTCCTGTTGAAGATAAATGATAGAGTATAAGGGTGGAATGAAGGTGTCAATACGTCAGGGTAGCATACCCTTGCATTAGACGAACGGATGGTTCGCTCAAGTGTCTAGTAGAAAAGCTACGGCGGCTGCAGACTAGCCAGCCCGTATAAATTGCACGTAGAAAGGGGATTGTAAAAGTGGCGGGTGAGCGGGGGTAGGGGGATTGCGGCTAGATAAAAGCGTAGCTGCGATATCGAGAGTGGCCACGTTCATTTTTTCTCCATTTCCCCTATACATATACACACCACTACCCTCCGCACCCCATCGTCCCACTGGTCTATCCACCCTGCAGCCTAGACTTACGTTATCTCTCACCCCTCGCCACTACCACTGCCACGAGGGTATATTTGCATACGAGATCGTTCCCTAAAACCTGTATAACGAGACGTTAACGCAAGAGCCACGAAGAAGAACGTTTAAAGCCAGAACGATTTATAGTCCGTCGCCGTTACGTTACACCATCGAAACACCGGAGAGTCCTCCTTATCTTCTACTATAGTACCAACTACTTTTTTTCTTACCGCGCAACCGCAATATCTCTAGACTTACACGCTACGCGTGATTCGTACCGACCGAAACTATTTGTACTTACTAACTTCATAAGATTACGTACGTAACTATTGTTGATTCCTTATATAAGATACGTATCCTCGGATATACTTATAGGTATCGCAAGCACGGAGTCTCACGTTATTAAATTACACTTAGAAACGATGAGCGTACCAGGTACGTAGTACGCAGTGAACGCACTATATATTAATTTAGTACTAACAATACATATTCAAGTTTGAATTCATACGCTGTCAGAGGCAGAGCTCGGTCGAGTGAATAGATAGACATTATGGATGTCATACATGAGCAGGAGTGCCGAGGGCCGACGTACCAATGTACCGTGGTACGTATGAAGCTACCTTCATACGTATAAACGTACGTATATATATCTGTCTATCCGCCTATTCCTAGTCTATAGTCAACGTATGCACGTTGGGTACGTTTACGCTCGTACGATTATACGAATGGCAGTATGCGATAGCAAGTGCTTGCGTCGCACGTCGACCTGACGTGACATCCTATCCGGAGAACACAGGCTGCATATAACGACCTATTCTGGAAGTCGCTACGAGCCAAGGAGTTTCGTGTCCTCAAGGACGATGCTGTGGATAAGGAATATGCTTGAGAAATATATATATATAACTAGTCTAACAATAAATATGTATAGTATATGCAGGCTCACTGAAGTCGGATGTAATACTGCTATGTCAGTAGCCATAGGGATATACTTGTAGAATGTGTAGTTGACGCTCCCTGTTATGGGGTGGTAATAGCGTCTGACCTCATATGGACGTATCTACTTGTATGGCCAACCGGTAGATGGTACAGTTAGAAAATCCCTAGATATATCTAGCAGGAGTGAACTGGTGGGATTTATCAATCATAAAACAGCCTAAGACCATTTTAATGAGGTCCGTTACGAGGACATTCAATGTAAAATATCTTTTGTCAAATGCGTATTAAGGGGTACGATATGAGCGTTAATGGGGTGACCGGAGTCCTTATTGCCATGGAGGATATTACCCCTACGGTGTGATCGTTCTGTATAAGGAGAGGGGTGAATTGCTTATGTAGGAAGAGTGATACGTCTATGGTGTAAACTATGGGGTTATGTGTATGTATATGTATATGGGCTTATCGCTAAAGTTTATGTTTCGCATTGTCGATCCTTTCTCTACCTGTTTCTGGCTATGTAATTGCTTACGATTATCCGAAGGGTTGCTGAGGGTTAAAAGGGTTTAGTCTTCCTCCGTGAGCCAAACGAAATGCGGCTACGTGACGTCCTCGAGGTGAAACGAAGAAACCCGTCACGTTTCGCCCGATTATAATGATCGCCATTACAATGAAACGGAACGTACGGGCAGCATCTCAATGTGACCTCTCTCTCTCGTCTCTATGTCTCTCTTTCATGCGTGAGAGAGTGTCTGAAATATTAATTTTAAAAAAATGCTAGTATGTATCGAGGTGAAAAGACTAATAACAACACGTGCGTGCGTACGTGTATAATTGTAACTGGATAAAGATTGTTAAAGGTGTCAGCCACATGTTGGCTACATCAGCTAGTACAGTAAAGTACAAAAGTAGGTGCAGATGTATCTAAGAAAAACAAAACGAAGGGAAGCCATGACGGTACGTCAGTTGCGAAAATTCTCGACTGGCCAATTTTTGTGTCTGGTCTGTTCGCTTCTAAAGGAATACCATAGTGGTTGCGATATTCGCCAAAAGGGAATGAGCGAAACGATGCGAATAGAAAAACACGAGGATGGGAATAAGTGCAGGAGCTGATGCGGAAGGTAGAAGAATGCAAGGGTGATATATATAGTACTGGAATAGCATATACCATACAGTAGCGTAGTATATGGTACGCGGGCCCCGGGCCAAGAAAACCGTTCCGGATCCGCAATTGCATAAATCACAATGCCGCCATGAGAAAACACTTGGTTCCCCAGTCGAACCATAATTTTAAGCCACTCAGCTAGCTTAACGACGCGGTCCACTTTTGCCGTCTGACGCCTTTTACGGCGCACGTGAAAGTGCAGTGATGTCACCGAGTCTCGAGAAACGCTGGGGCGTCGCGGCTGCCTATTATTACGATTATTTCATACGGCTAATGTAATAATATAAACTTTCATTGTCGACTTGGACTACAGCGACGATGACACATCTCGTTATGCGCACCTACTACCGTAGTGGGAGTAGCAGTTGCGTAATAGCATGCACCATATTCCGTATGCTCGCTGCCTGTGTCTTTCTAGTACTATTTTCTACATTCTTAAACTGTACAGTGGCTCCTACCGTAGTGACTTTCTCCCTGGAATTTCCCTAGACAATTTTTTACTTAGATACATGTAAATGTTGTGTATGATATAATTACTGAAGGGGTGTTAACGGACTTTAACAGGTCCGTGAAAATAGTCGAAAATAATACAATTGAGGGTGCGAACCTCTAACTGTGTTAATATTCAGCCTTGGGGTATTTTAATTAAAAATATGGCATTTTAGAAAGCCGCAAGAGCTACCGACCGAGCTGCTCTTGTAGTACCTGGTAGCCCTGCAATTACCGACACTAGACGGTAGGAACCATCTATATGCGTAGTGGGTACCAAGCAGTCGACTGTATGAGCTATTTTTCCCACGTAATTTATTTCATTAAAAAGTTCAACGATAAATTCAAGTTTCAACATTTCAGGCATTACTCGCGTCTCGCGGTCTCCCCGCGCTTGGCTCGTTAGCGACGCTACGTTATGTTATATCCACTGCCTAGCCGGCTTCCCCTGGTCAATGCATAATTCAAGTGTCTAGTTTGTCCGTGAGCTCGACGAATCCATAGCTTTTGCGCCAAGAAATATCAAATTATGCCGTGAATGGAGGACCGACTTTGAAATAAGGAACGCGCAATATTCGAGTATTTAACTATAATAGAAATTTACACACGTAGAAACGCGCGAAAGCTTCATTCACAGAGTACTTTAAATTTGCGTGTTATAATGCAAACTGATTAGATCTAATAAGATTCCTTTGATTAGCCTAAATTAATCTGAAAGCATGTTTATGTATATATATACGTTTATATAATATAAAGTATAGTATATAGGAGATATAAGATTAAAAGGGGAGAATCTCATGGCGTAATACGATTCTTCTACGTAAGTAAACGTTTTACTGGAATAAAGTGTAAAACTTGCCTAGGGGCGACGACAGGGCGTCTTCTTCGAGGCACAAGAGTCGCGACGCCGTCGTCGGCAATTGCGTCGCGACGTAACTCGCGTGATACTTCACAGAAGGATAGGATTTTCTATGCCTCCAAGAATAATTCCCAGCAGACCTTACTAAGATATAAAGAACCTTTCACACAGGATAGAATCTGCAATGGCGGCTCTTCTCGTACACCCGGTCATAGTTTCTCTTTTTTTCTTCTCTTCCTCTTCTTCCTCTCTGTCTACCTTCATCATTCTCCACTCCCCGCCACCTCCTTCGTATTGCCTTCCTTTCCACAAGTATGAGTGGAGTTTCGCACGGGACGAAGAGGGAGAAAAAATTCAATCTTCACCGAAGCTAAACAACCTTTTTGACATTTTTATAATGCATATTTTTTGTCCTCTTGGGCTTTTGTGGGACCATCTACTGGCACACTATGCACGCTACGTTCTCCAGGTTTCTATCATCTTCCATTTCTTCCTTCTCCTAGGATGACAGGAGCACGCAAAACTCCAGAGGGACGAGAGAACAGTCAGGATACAGGAGGATAGAGTAGGACAGTAAAAGGACGATTTGAGAGACTGTAAGAAAGGTGGAGTGGGGGGAGGGGGGTAAAGGAGGAAGAGAACGAGGTAGAGGAAAGGACTTTGTTGCTCCGAGGTTTACACGGCCAATCTCGCTTTGATGTCTCTCCACATCCCTCTCGGCCACCTCCTCGAAGAGGCAGCCTCCCTCTTCACCCACCAGTGCCACTAGGGCTTGCACACATTAAGCGACCCGCCAGAGACTCCCACTCCCCATCCATGTGTTTACTTCAGTCTCCAGTATCCAGTCCGTAGTTATGTAGTCATGTGTACGCGCGGCATGCGAGAGAGCTAAGAAGCAAATAGCCGCGCGATTCTTTACGACCGAACAAAGTAGGACACCCTGTATAGTAACGTATGACAGCTATATAGGCATTTCGCTGTAGCTATACGATTCCTATTTGTTCGTGTTCTTTTGTCAGTTCGTAAACTTATTCACTTCCATAAAATACCTGTGTACACAGTTTTAGGTATAAAGGTTTTCAACCAGCGACATGGCTCTTTATGTTCGACAGTTTGATGCTTGATGTTGACATACGTTATATAATTAACACTTGACGATCCCTATAATCTTAACTTGCCTCTATAACACCTGTGTCCTCTATTCCACTGTTTCAGTGGATATAACTGTTAAGCCTAGCACAATTGGGTAACCTTGCGAACGCGGCATTCAAGTCCTATGAAAAGGGTATAACGCAATGAGTTTCTGTGCCTGGCAAATATCGGGCATATGTGCTTCGGGTATGTGCAATTTGCTACATGCTCCGGGAACATATGTCGAAGTAGGTTGTATAACAGAGTTCATGCTTCAGGCTGTATTTACGTCGTTTCAGAATCGCCGCTTCATTTTGAAGTTGGTTAAAAGAGTCTTGAGGGTTTTTTCCACTAGACGAATAGCTCCAGCGACATTATCAGAGCAACGGAGTAATAGCGTACTATCGTAAAATCGTAACAAGGTTGTAAAAGCTTTAAGTTACTTTATATACGTAGAATAAAGGTACCGATAATTGTTACGTTTAATTAGTCAGCTTGTTGAATATACCTGAATATCTACACACTGGAATAAGTAGTACTTAACAGGAAAAAGGATTCACCGAAAAGTTCGGATTTTCAAAAAGGTGATAAGGTCGAGAAGGACTATGAAAATTAGTCTGTTAAAAACAAGTGCAGGTGGCAATAATCCCTTGGGATGAAAGTAGTTCGTGGTTGGCCGATCGATTTGAAATGATTGTGAGAGTGGTAGCGAGAGAGAAAAAGAGAGAGAGACGAGAGAGGAACAGTGAATAGATAGTACGGAAATATGCAAAGTCGACGGGAAAGCGTGGATTGCCCAGGATAACGATCTGGATAGTAGAAACGCGGTAAAGCCGCTGGAAACGCGTATTAAAATCGGCATAAAATGTTATTATCCGAAGATGTAATTCCGTGGGAGTTCGATAGTTCGATCGCATAGTCTGGACTGCTGCGCCTGACGATGATAGTCGGAGATAATGCACTACTTCAGCGCCGTAGTATTTTCTCTTGACGTAGGAGAATCCGATATCAAATTCTTTTACGTTCGCGTTCGACAGTGGCTCGTCAGAGGAAGGATATTGCTGCATTCCTTCGGTTGCATAATGAGCTGTGAAATTTCAAGGGGAACGTCCAGGACAGTCTCATTGGTCGAGAAATATTTCCCCTGGTGGACTGTCGCGGGAGGCGGTACATATAGTCAATGGTAATAGATATAGGTACCGAGAGAAAGAGAACATAAAGAAAAAGAGGAGGAGGAGGAAGAAGAAGAAGAAGTAGAGCCTGAGGAATCGATACGTCCTGAAAATCTTGGCGGAAGGATGTCTGGTTCAGGAGAAGACGAAGAGACGTAGCTGGAATGGGAGAGAAAGAGAAAGAGAGAAAGAGAGAGAAAATATGGCAGAACGAAAACGAAGCTAGAGAGGAGAATAGAAAAAAAAGAGCAGAGGCCGAGGCAAACAATCCTGGCTATGGCTCGCAGCCGGTCGCCTGGCAGTAGCGCATTTTTATGGGACCGTTAAGGTAAACTATGGCAGCCCGTAGCGCACCTACACTCGATATCCTGCCGCTGCAGTAGGAAGGACCTCTTCGTCCTTTCGCGGCTAAACGTCTCCGGACAGCAGGCAATGGCGAAGGCTTTTATGGCCTGGAGATAAACGGCATTCGTTTCTGTATGATACTACGAGCAGAATCCTTTGCACCCACAAGGACAATCTATTCCGCCATGACCTCGAGAGTCTCTGTACTCTGTACAGTATATGCCGTATGCTGCATAATAACGCATTGCGTAATGTGTTTATATTAGAGATAGCAATATATAGATATATATACACTAGAAAGATCCAAGGCAACCTCAGACAATTCACGTAGAAGCAAGAAAACCGGGAGGTCGTCAAGTAACTTATATGTACCGAACAATCTCGAATCTGGCCCCGTAACGAGGAAGATGCAGGATGGGCGAGATCGTAAAGTGTCTTCCGGTAGTTCCGCGTAAAACCGAGAAACTCCTCCTTCGCACTTCTCCAAGTGTACGGGGGATTTATACGAGGAACAGTTTCCAGGAGAGAATTACGCACGGATAAATTCTACAGATATTTTCTGTCTCTGTTCAAACTCGTTGCATCGTATTAAAAAAAACTGCAGTCTTCACCGTATTATAGTACCTGGTCCTGATGGCGCTATTGGATAATCAGGCGTAAAAAGGGTAGCAAAAGTACCCTCGCTAATTCTCTTTGGGGGTTGACGAGATTGGAGGCGGCGGTAAGTGTCTGGTGAATGGGTGAGGTTGGCAGCCAGTCAGGACGGCGGTGAGGCCTTAGCAGCAGCAACCCTCCAACTGCAACGGGCGCTTCTTGCGCGAGCGTCTATTCACGGGAAGTGCAGCAGCGTACGCAAGTATGTAGCCAGCTGCAGCATGCATTATGCATGGGGCATAAGTCGATGTCGCCGGGCTGTGTTGTTTGGGGGGGCGTGTCTTTGTCTGGAGCCCTTGGCGCAGGGAGTGACGTTCGCAGTCGGGTCAAAACATCGACTTCTCACTAAGCGATAGATACGGCACTGGTCGCTTGGACTTCACAAAATTCAAAGTTCTCGATTCTCTCACTTTACCTATATCTTTATACATACCATCTTGTGCGTCCTACCCCACAATATTGTATCTTGTACTTCCAGTTAGTGGATCTCTCCTCAGCATCGAGCTGAGACTGATTGACACGGACGTGAAAAATGGGGATGAAATTGTCTCACCTGTAACACAAAGATAAGATATTCTTATGAGTAATTTGTCAATGATATTTACATTGAGTGTACCGTAATGTAATGTATGATTATGCAATTCCAATTAGTAACTGCAGAATATTTACAGAAATTTATATTCGTTAGAGTTGAGCGTCACGCATTTGTTTTCATTCCAAAGCTTCACAGTTTGGCTTTTGGCTAAGGTTAGCCATCGTAAGGGATGCTATTTTCCTTTTTCAGTGTCTTAGCTTGGCATTCCTTACTTTGTCGGTCTAGCCTATCCCTGGAGGTGCTCTCTCGTTTCCGCTCTTACGTTTATTTCACCCCTGACATCAACAAACATCTTGATTATACCATGAAAGCCGCTCCAACTCGAGTTGACTGGAAGCTTGGGCTTCCAGCCCACCAAGCCCCCTCCCCCCTCCACACACAAAGCTCACCCTTCTCCTCCCTTAACCCTGCCACCCTATCTCTCCGCAACCCCCTAAGTCCCAACTTCTCTCCGGCAAGGGGTTTCAAGTCGAGTGAGAGAAGCCGCCCACCTAGTATTTGCATGCGAAATTAATGCCTTTCTATTTCGCCGCGAATTAAATGCAAGTTTGCATAAAGAAACGACGATTTATTCGTTTATTCTTCGGGTAAAGGGAGAGTAGTGCCCGCTCCGCTCGGCTCGGCTCGGCTCGGCATGATTGTCGACCGGCGACTCTGCTCCAGCCATTCTTCTCTCATTTTCCATCTCACTCACTCCCCTCTCATTCTCATTCATTTCGTCTCACTGTCTCGTACCTTCTCTCCTGCGTTAAAACTTGGGAGAAATATACCATTTTACCCGGGTACTCCAACGTGGCGATTCATCCCCTAGCTTCCCTTCCCCGTGACGGACGATCAAACAACTCTTGGTGGATGCTGCCTTCGTAAATTACGACATCCCTGGTTCCCTGATAATATTACCTAGGATGGCATTCTGATCAAAGCCACTGCATTGCTATAGGTAATCGTAAACCATTTGAGAATCGGTAAACTCGAGGACGGATTCGATTTCATTTGATTCTCGACCACAAGCCGCTTTCTGATTGGTACTTATATCCATACGGGGAATCAGGATCGAATCTACGCATGAAAAATGGTCGTATAAGTGACGTGTGGGTTATTGTGCGGCCACTGACGCGGCTGAATGACTTCGTTAAAAGCCGAGTCTGTCCATTTGAATGATCAATCAGGCATGGCCACTGACAGAGAGGAATTTCAGTAAGAGAGTATAGGACCATCCAATCGTCGGCCAGTGATAATTATCCAGTTGAAAATTGTTTTCCACGCATGAGAAAACAGCCGAGATTTCTTGAACGTGGGATTTTGCAATGAATGGGCACCTGTTCACAGTGCAGACAGGAGCGAGACTGGGTGGAGGTAAAAAAAAAGTTAACTCTAGAATTGAAATTCATAAATTTCCACAAGGAGAGAAAGTACAAGGAACCTGTATGTCGATCGTTTGTGGTAATAAAATCGTAGTAGTAGAATCGGGCTTGGCTCTAGATAAGGGTAGTTCAGAGAGCGAGAGGGTAGTTCGTTTGAAATTCCCTGGAAAGCAGATTTGTAATGAATTTATGAATGAAGTCAGCCACGGATTGGAGTCTCGATTTGTTTCACTGGTATAAGGTTGGTACGACAAGTGAATTTCAATTTTAATCCATTCACCATTCGTTTGCCAGTCTATTTGCAGTTTCGCGGTTGTTCAGTTGGTACGGCGTATCGGGATGCTGCATCTCGTTGTCGGATTGCAATTTATTAAGTTACGTCACATAGAACTACCGCCGACATAGAGTGCTGATGAGTCACACATTTCGTGATGTCGTTAAAATGTCACGTGGAACGTTTTACGAGTTTAATAAAAATTACTACGGACTTTGGTGGGGTTGCGGGGAGGTGGTATGAGATGGTTACTATTGCTACTATGCACCAGTGCACCAGTGGTATAGTGTACGTTGGGCTTGGCTCTGACCAAGCGCCATGTAACCACATAGGTTTTAATACACGTATATATAGGGTAGGATAACCTACACTCCAGGAGACCGTGCCGTGAAACACGGTAATTTATTACGAGCTCTCTTTATTTTTATTTCATTTTACCTCGTTAGGGAATATATGAGTCTCGCTATGCAAAAAGCCATTTGGGGCATCAACGCGCCAAAAAGGTAACACGCACGCTTGCGAGACTCCGCGCATCCCTTAGGACGTGCGAAAAGGTTGATGAAAAAAATTTAGTAACATATCACGGACAGCGAATAACACTGGAAATTGTATATAGCGAAAAGAAAGTTAAAAAAAAAGTAACTAGAAATAGTGTGATAATTCATGAGACATTCATTACGTCGTCCCATGAAAGTGACCTAAAATGGAACTGCATCTATGGTATCTATGTATATCAGCCGATAACCCTTAACCGAGTGTATGGAGCCCGTGAAACGTTAGAGCGTTGTAAATTTTAGCTACTTTCAAGCCCATCCTCTCTGAGGGTAGAGTGCACGAGTTCAGGTCGCGCCTAAGAGGCTGAGTGCAGGTCCGTACTAGGTTATCTATATCTGTGCACTATTGTACGTACTATATCTATATAGAGAGAGAGATATATATACCCAGTGTGTAAGTAATGCACGTTACGCTTCACTTTGGTTTATAGGGTGTTCAAGGTAAAAATCCCGAAGAGCAAACTCCGATAAGGCAGTTCCATCCCTTATAGTTCCGCGAGGAGACTATATAAGGGATGAGAGTAAGATATAGAGTAAAGGGGTTAAAACGTCTCTGGAAATCCTAATAAAAGTGTACTGTATACCATAGGCACCCTCGTTATCGAAATCAGAAAAGAAACAGCAGCTGGTTTCAGGTCGGTACACTGTTCTAAGTCGTAACCTACCTTTACCACGGGTAATACCGTTAATATTACTATTGGCAGATCTTGTTTGAACAGAACGACCGGCTGGAGAATCAGTTATCGGAAAGTCATGGAGTATAGCTCGTGGTTTCCTTGGGTTTGAATTTTGGGTTTGTTATGCTATATATATATATATATATATATACAGTTAGCTGTTACCAACTTTACATGTGGATCTTTATTGAGCTTATCTAATACATCCACTTCCGTATATGCACTTCAGCTTCTACCTGATCTCACCATGAATTTATTCAGCAAGTTCATTTATCAATACTATAGGTCTTTTCATTCTGAAGGTATTGCCCTTGCGCGATCCCTTTGAAAATGCAGTATATAATATCAACCCAACCTACCTGCTGTAATGCCAAAGCGTGGGTTGTAAAATTGTGAGATTATTATCGTGTAGCCCGCTATAAGATGGTTGTATCGTTAGCTCGGCTTAGCTTGTAAGGTGAGTATCGTACGGTGGCTTGCTGGAGATAGGTAGCTTGTATATATATACTATATATAAACTGTGTACATACCTATAGCAAGGCTATACCCACGTGCGTGTATCGTTACGGATACGATACGCCACGCTAAGTGTACTGAACGTCCCCTAAGTAGAGTATAGAGAGAACACGTACGTGTTCGAAATGGCGTACGTACGCCATTTCGAATCTCTGTGCTTGCTTTTCCTGCTCATGTATCTATACATGCACCTATGGATAGAGCATTCGTTCACGTAGAAACCGGAAGGGTGCATCGTCTGCATGTTCTCTCTGTGCGATCAGAGTGCACCATAAAGTTCCAATGGAATTGGAATACAATACCTACCGATGTCGCGTTACGAGTCGTTTCGTAATACTTTCTACGATACGACTAGGTACAACTTCATTACGAATCGGTTCTTTGGTTTGGATCGATTTCGATTCCGTTATGGGGATTTATTTTTAGGTTATTTTCTGATTATTCAGTTTTTCTATCGACCGCTATGGGATTTCGTACGGAGGGATGAGATTGGTGTGAATTTCTTCTTTTTTTTTTGGACCACAAGATCGTTCGGTGGGATTTACGTGTTACGTGGTGTTTCTGGGACGTATATTTGTCAAGCGTTTTAATATCGAGTTGTGTTTGGTATTTTATGAAGGGATTGAATTTCAGATCGAATTGTATCCGAAGAGCGTGAAGGTTAACCTGGGTAATTATAGAGATCAGATGAGACGATAACTTGGGTAACTGTGAAACTCACGAAAACCCAACGGTTTTATCTTGAAGACGTTATTATCTGTTTTGTGGTTTCAATGATTAGGAGGTACAGTCATCTATACAATTTTTTATGGCGACCTCCAATTTCGATCTTTTCTAAGTGTATGGTAGGTCTCTTCATTGTTTTTTTTTGTACTCTTCAGCCAGTCTTTCCTTCTGTTTTTCTTCTACTCCTCTTTTTTTGCCAATCCACCACATTGATGAGGGACGTTCTATTAATCGGCTCACCTGCGATTCTCGACGTGACGAGCGACGTCGAGCAGAACTCGCCGAGAGCCAATCAAAGCCCGCAAACATTAATTTAACGCCACGTTTCGGGAATCGGTTTTTGCGATCCCGCACTTCGGTTAATTACGGAAAATCCTAGGGAGAGGGTGGTCCGTGCAAGGTTAGTGGGGGTGGGATAGCCTAGAGAGGAGGTACGGGGTGGTGTAATTGCAAGAGTAGTAAGAGGTAAACTGGTCTACTTTCAGTAAGGTGGAATCAACGAGAGGGTGGTTTCGATTGCCGCTGGGCTTTGTAAGTGATCGCTTAATGGTCGCCGGCTTGTTTCCATTCAATTGCGAATCCTCTTAATTTCGTTTTCGCCCCCGTGGTTCGCTGCTTTTCCGGCACGGCTGGACTTGACCGCCATCTTCTACCAGGGGGAAAAAAAGACGGCTATTACAGAGAAAGTACATTAGCCGATGGAATGCCAGTGCGTCGTCAGGGTGCGTCAAATGATGAAACGATGCCGATAATAAACCGCCAATGCTTATGGTCAAGTCTGTAGTATCGTGAGTTCGTGGAACTTCGGGAACCTTCGTGAACGTTGATGTGGACTTCGTAGTTTAGTCATCACTGTCCTGACTAGTATTTCCACGTAAATAATATAGTCATCATAATAGACGAATTTTATCGTATATCAAAATATATACTATACCATATCACTTGGAAGTTCACCTATAGATCTTAGTTAACTTGCACGTAAGTATCTTTTATTTTATGATTGATACGTCTGATAAATCTGACTAGTCTTAATGAACTGTATCTTATCATACCTCTGGATGTCTTGCGTTATCCTGTTATCTTAACAGACACCTAATCTCCGAGTGGCGAACAGAAATTTATTGATTACAAACAAGTGTCGTGGAGGTGATAACGTATTCTTATGCAACGACCATAATCTTGAATGTATCATTCTTTTTTTTCTTTTTCTCAGATCTATCCTTTTTATTGTACTTCTTGTATCTTATTTACCTCTTCAACCTCTTTTATGGACGTTCGATAAGCTCACTAAACCTCGTGGCTGTTTATCAAACCGTGTGTTCACAGCTTTACGTGATAAAGTCCTAAAAGCTTGAAATCGCGACATGAGCGTTTCTTGATGCTCTTTCCTTCATTTTTTTTCCTTTTCTTTTGACATTCCGACTTCGTCACTCCGACCTCTTGAAATTCTCGAAATCCCCCCCCCCCCCCCCCCCCTTCTACCACGCTTCTCGAAAGGTGCTAACGCGAAGGGACTCAAAGGCAAGGAAACTTGGATTTTTCAGGCGTCTCAGGCGTTTCAGCAAGTCTTTGTCAAAATGGTGAAGTCAATCGGTCTTTTTCAGCGAGGCGAAGCTCTTTCCAGAAATTGAGGGTTGGTTTGAACCCCTGTCCCCTCCGTGGCTCGCAAAACCGAGCTCGACTCTCTCGGAACCAATTCGAAATCACATTAAGTCCATTTCAATGCGTCCAGTCAAAACTCCAATTTAAAAGTTCGCACAAGCCAACTCGGTAAACGAACTAGAAAGGTAGCTAGCAAGCGGCCACGATTTTACTTGATATGGCTATCATGTGTTCGTTTTCAGAATTAGTTAAGTACCAACCTAATGAAAAGTGTTTTTACGTGGTGAAACCATTAAATTAATTTCCTGATGAGGACGACGGAGTATACCGTGTCTATGTGGTGTGTGTGAACTTAGCATATCAATTGTTAGAATCTCACAAAGAAACGGTTGATTTACTTGCATCCCGCATAGTTCTATAGTTCATAACCATTTTTGGCGATAGTTCAATAAAACTACCCCTACAATCGAATATTTAAGGGATGAGATGCGAACTTCGCATTTGACCTTCCAGCATCTCATGGTATTTCGAGTTCCAAAGCCATGAAAATATGTTTCCCACATAGTTCTATAAGATTCCCATCATTTTAGCGACAGTTCTACTAATTTAACCGTAGAAAAAAATTTTAAGGTGTGCGGTTATATATAACGCGAAAAATCGAAAAAGGGGAGATGTTGATCTTTAAATGTAAAATCTGGGCTCGATTGAGGTCAGCATCTATAGTTCAGATGTCTCTGCAGGATATAGTGAAAAGTTCTCGTCGCTGGCCCTCCCTAAATAATTATTAATAATTATTTATTACTACAAAATCCATATAGAAGTGAGATGCTGGTGTTTTACTTTGAGTTCTGAGTC
>JARQST010000301.1:530206-550690 GCA_030142225.1 Pachycephus smyrnensis | reverse complement strand
AACCAACGCATGCCAAGCATTTCGAAAAAGCGTTGAAATATGCAAAACTTTCGTAACAGCGAGAGAATTTCGTGCATCACCATGAAAAAAAAAGGGATAAACAAAGTCTGTAACCCATCAAGAGTTTGAGTACTGCAATTTTTCAGAACCCCGTCTCGACGGTACACGCAAAGGATAGCGGGAGGAAAAATAAAATAGAGGAACAACGATACAAGGAGAGAAGGGTAAAGAAGAAGCCCCCCCCCCCCGAGATACCGATATCGCTTGAGCATATTTCATTGGATAGTACTCAATATTTTGGCACGGTTATGTATACCTATATACGGTTTATGTATATACGTCTACTATCCCCGTTGAATGATACCCTGGCTCCTTAATGTTCCGCGGAGTGGATAAAAGTAGATAGAGGTTGGATAACCTTTCGAATTTCTTGGTGATCAACCAAGCGTAAAAACTTCTCGAGTTCCTACCTTGTACGTCAGACCAGCCACTATCGATGGGTCTGTAGCTGAAGCGGATGGCATAGATAATGGGTAGAGCCGAGTTAACGTAACGAGAACAAATGTCGCAGTACATATCTGTACGGTCTATAGACACAGTCTTGTATGTTTAACTAGCCACCCTTTAGCCTACACTAAATCAGAAACTTTGCTTACTCTAAAGTCCAGACAATGGATAGTCATTGTTGGTAGTCCTATCCTATATCCCATACAGTCTCTAATCTTCACGGGAGCATTTAAGGGATGGTCTTACGCTGTTTGCACAGAACGTCGATTATTCGTTGAACTGTCGTCTCGAAGCTTTTGGAGGTTATGTCGTCTTGTTCGTGACTATTAGGATGGGGAAGGCTACTCAAAGAGATTGCGGTAGTTTAATATTCGTCTGTTGGTAATACTCGTGTACTTTTGTGCAGTGGAAATTACTTTGATACACTTATGAATGGATAATAGGTTTAGAAGATCAAGGTGTACCGAAGTAGAATCATTGAGGCATCAACTGGATCGGTGCCAACAGCTCGGTTGGATAAGCTTTTCTAGGGAATTTCGTTAATTTAATCGGTTTTAATGTCGCTCGAACGAGGGAGCTTTTGTTGTGTACTAAGCTTTTATCAGACTGATACGTCTAGGTGGTTTTGATACGTCGATAGGATTGTAGCCTTGTACTTATACCTATGGGGAAGCTCCTGCGGGCAAAGGACATTTGAATAAGAAACCTATCTGATTCTCGGTGCGGTTATTGTAATTCTAATAAATCCCTAGGGCGAAGTCGGCGTCAGACTAAAGTCCCTAGCGGTTACAGGAAGTCTGAAGGCGAGTGCGCAGAATCCTGCGTAAAGTTAATGTTTTTTACATGAAATATTTAGGCCAGACCCTGAATGCTCTTGGTACCTCAGGGCCACCCTGTATAATATACTCATTGGATACCCCAAACTGATAAATACGTCTCATAAAAGTAACGATGGGATCAGTCGGTACGTTTTTGTCCCTAGTGGGTGTGGGTGGTAGTCCTGACCGAAAAAACTACACACGCCAGGATACGAATCCACGCGAATCATTCACAGTGGACGCTTTTTCGTTTTTTTTGTCATCAACGAGAATTATTTCCTGTTGCCATATCTTTTTTCAGCGCTTTCACGATTTTCTTTTTTTGTATTTTTTTTTAACCAGCACCTTCTTACTGGCGAGAATCGTTTATAAGCTCGATCAAGCGGTCGATTAAAGTAAAATTATGTGATAACATCAGGAATCAGGTTTACGTTTGTGAAATATCACCCTGTGTCGTTTTAGCAATGGCGGAATCGTGCCGGCCATGTTGAGAAGCGGAATCCTCTTTCCATTTCACTCTCGACCAAGAGATCCAGTCTCTTCGGCACATACATTTTAATCGGACAAGATCTCCTAATTCTATCGGTCCACATTCGCCCGAGATCAATAGAACGACTGGTTCCATTTCCAGTTAACGGAGCAGCCCCTGGTTTGTCGTCTTGTTGAGAACTTCCATAAATTTGAAAACTGTTACCAGCTCGATGGCATTTTACAACGGTAGAGATCGATGGGAAAAAGGAAATAAAATCTAGGGAAACATTACTCCGTATCTCCAACCAAAACGTTTAAAAATTTGCTATAAATTTTACTGATTTTCGAGTGTCAACAAATATTCACGTGATTATATTTTCCGTATTTTTGACAATCAATAAAGAAATTCTTTCAGCATGACAAATCCAGATTTTCTCACCCCCCAGGGCTGCTATTCGAAATTCGTCCTTGATTCGTTCAATTACAAGGGTACACAGTATTACGTATACTCCCATGTATCTACAGATATATCAAGCTGTACATAGAATGGAATAGAAGTACAAACCCTTCGTGTTGACAGAAGAGCCCTTTGACGGTCTCTTTTTGGGGGGATGAAAATACCGAGAAATTGGTTGGCTTTGTCACACCAGACGATACTCTGTAAATTTGTATTTCAACGAAATGCCTTCCATTTCGTTTTGCATTTTGAATCGATGCCGATTCGCTTGATATGCTGCCTTTTTCGAAGTCAGTCTTCTACAAAATCCCAAAGTGTCACGGCGGGTTAGATAACTCAATGGAGAATCCGAAGGTTGGTACGTACACACAGTACTACGTAACTACATGCTACTTCTCCTGTAAGGAATTGTCAAGTTTTTTTGTGTTTTTTTTTCGGAGTAAACATCAGGAGCAAAGTGGCTGCTGGCAACCCTTCTATTTTTACGTGTCACGTTTTCTGTCGCTCTCCTGGATGTTTTATGAGGGGATTAACGCGACGTAAAATTGCTGATGATAACGGACGTCGAGCGTCGATTGGGACTATGGCGAAGCCGCCTTTTACGACAGGATAAAATTCAATCCGATTAATGAACGCAGCCAGACGAGACCAAACGAGATTTAGAAAAATATGGCTAATACGTATGCATAATGACGGCTGTGTGTTGTAGATCCAAGGTGGTCATTAATGCGTTAAAAATTTTGAATAATTGACGAATCAAAATCCCTAGTTCGATTCTAGAAGTCTTACTTTCGGAATAGAGATAAAGGTATTGGTATCACGATTGGGGATTGATACCAATTGTTGAAGGTAAATAATTGACTGGTTACAGGTTAGATTGTATCCAGGAATAACTATGGGCAGTGCTATAGCTTGTTATACGGTGTAAAAAAATCATTCGTCTTGTATACTATTTTTTTTTTTTTTTCATTTCAATTCCCAGGAGCTAAGATAACAATAGATTTTTTTTCACGGTTCGAACTCTGCCCCCACGTCGGTATGTTTCCTTCCGGCGATGTCGTAAGTAATTGAGACTGTGAGTGAGCCTGGCAAGTCTTCGGATGAACCCTTGGCCTCGGAAGTTCAGACCTGGATTTCCCTTAAGGGTTGCAAACGACAATTTCATGATTCCAAGGGGAGAGACCTCAGCTACTTGGACGAAGAACGTCCCGACGTCTTTTTTTTTTCATGAATGATTCTCCGCCATCAGTGGCTAAGCAGATCTTGAGGAACCTGAGATTAAGAACTGGAGTAAACGAGGTTAATTGCAGGGAGAAACTCGTTAATTAATATTTCATCGTAATTGATATTTTAATTTCATAACTTGCCAACGATATATGAAAATTCATATACGTTACGTGAGACACCAAATTACTGGGTACGTCACGCGTTGTTAACGACCTCGCACGCTGTGTGATTTCAGAGTTTACCTAACCAGTGAAAAACGAAGGACAGGGTCAGGAGAACAGAGCGTCTTTGGACCCTGGGGGTAGAGGACGAATAAAGAAGGACGAGAGAGGACCCTGCCCTTTCTTTTGTCTGCTAAGTGAGGTTAGGGAGAATAAAGGGACAAAGCTTTCGTTCCCGTGGAAGCGCGTGCGGTCAGGGTGTGACGTGATTTTATACCCACCCGGGAATCGTTTCCCCTATTCGTGCACCTCTTCAGCCCTTATCAACCGCCTCTCGTTCTTTTTCATTCTTCTATTGTCTATCTCTCTCTTTTTGCTTTCCCTCAATCTATCCCCATCTTCACCATCCCCGCGACTTCATCCGTTCACCCTTTTCTCCTTCGTCCAACTCCTGATGCTTTCATCTCCCTCTTATCTGTTAGGCCAAGGGCGATGGACTAACGTTTCATCCCTCTATTGAACGACGCCACCCGTCGTCTAGCTAATATCCTAAATGAGAAGACCATCGTCGAAGGGATCACTCGAGGTAACGACGTCCTTAGGAAAAGTCGCTACCAACCTGGAATTCCTACACCGACTTTACGGTACGCACAGGGACGGACCCAGGCATGCGGTAGGCTGGTGCGTTAAAACCTTGCGGTCCATGAAAATATCACCCTGGGGTCTAATACCAATTTAATTCCGTGCTTCGCTAGACCTACCCAGGACTCCACAGCCTCGAAGACGATTTTACTCGAGATATTCGCGGCTCGCTGCCTTTACTGGAATGTATGTATACTACGTATCTACCTGCCTATGTATTACATATATGTCATATCTATATATATATATACACATCAGGATTGAATTTGGCGACAAGCCGACGCGACGTCTCACTGGCAAATCTAAATTTTTATCGCAAATCGAAATTCAGTACTTGCCAATGGTTATTTTACCACCAATGGAGGAAATCAGGCTATATACGGAAATCTTGCGTTTTCCTTCATATCCTCGTATGAAGGTAGCAGAAACGAAGAAGGTAAAATATGACACATATAAATTCTAATCTAACGTCGTATCCATACGATCTTCGAGGTTTCGCCTTGACCGCCATTATACGAATAATCCATTCACGGCTAGTCCATTTAACCCAGGATATATTCTAGGTTATGGGCAGCCAAAGATAGCCCTGCCCGCTAGGTATATTTCAACTTGAACCGGAAATAGAGCGGCCCATTGATTTTCCACGCCTACAGTGGGACTTAATAACGCGACAGAACTTTGCCTCGCTGCGTCAAGATTATTCGGGTCAGGTACTTGAATGTAAGTTTTGGGCCTTACCCTACCATCGCGTACCTCCATTTAAAAGAGCCGCTCGTAAGTGTAACGAGTATTCTTGATCCTAACTACCACCTACCATTCTCGCTAACTAAACACTATGGAATCCCTCGAATTTTACCCGACCAGTTACTGGCTCAGGATGCTCCTTACTGATTCCACTCGTGCCCTCCAAGAATCCAGTCCCTACTGAGAGAAAATCTATTTTTCAGAGACGGGCCACCGACTGATACGTTTCCTGCGGGAAAGATTACGTCGAGAATTTCTACCAAGTCGATACCTTCCTCCTATGTCATATATGCCTATATATGCCTTAGGTATAGTGCAATACCGCGTACTTATGGCTTTTCATATTTTCTCAAGGTACCATCCGGATCAGGAACTTTTCTTGCTTCTCTCGTAAATTCGGAATAGCCGGATGCTCCACCGACCTTCTTTTATCCTGCAAGTATAGTCAGAGCAGTAAATTTCCCTGTTCTATACAGCGTACTTACACTGTATTTATATTATGGAGCTCGCGAATACCAGTCTTGACAGCTGTCATACCATCACTTTGGTTAAGCACCATTTGGCAAGATTTTACAGTAAAAGTCAAAATAAGATTTTCCAATGTCCATTGGCAAGTGGCCAATTTCATTGACCGATCGGAGGAAGGTCTCGGCCTTGAATTTTTTGCGTTTCCTATACCTTCAACGAGTGCGAGAGAGACCAATTTATGTGTGTTTGCGTGCGTAAAACAGAGACGGACATAGCCGTAGCTCAGAATCGTCGATGTCAAAACCTTTGACAAAATTGATTATTGTATCTTCTGAATCGTCCTGTATATCTATACTGTGTTTCAAGGAACAACCTTAGACTGTACTGTTCCTGGAGAATTTTCATACTTAGAAAGTTATCAGACTCGTCATTGATTCATCAGGATCTAGTCTGTAGATCGAATCCTTTTACTGACGTCGATATAAACGAAATGAAAAGCTTGCTACTTTCTAGCAGGAAAAGTGCGAGAACTAAATTGCTTCAATTTCGATTTCCTTCTGGTTCGTCACGTTCGCTCGAATTATACTTACGGGTTAACTGGCACTACCGGAAGCGTAATAGACTTCTCGCCGTATGAGAATTCGACTCGGCCAAGTGCCACTGACAATCTTTTCCGTCTGTATCTTCCTTTTTGTTTTCCTTTTTCGTACTTTTTTTGCTCTTCTTTTAATCACCTTTTGTTCCTCTCAGCAATTCCACCATCTATCCGTCGCACGTGACTTGAACGACACGTGAGTGCTGGTGAGCGTAATTAATTTCTCATCCGCCATAATGGATTATCCGGCTCCCTGTCGACGGATTGCACGGTTCAACTTGTAGGAGTCTGAGGATCTAGTTTTTTTTCTTTGGTTTTGGTACCCTTGGATGTAGCAGGTGCAGCTCGGGATGATCGCTGATTCAGGATCTCGTAAATCCTGTACCTTATTGGGTCCAGGTCGTCTTGGGTTGACTTTAGAGAACCCTGACGATACTTTGGAATCTGTATAGGTATGGTTTATTTGATAAGATTTATTTACGACCGGTCGTTTTGAGAAATTGTATGGACACTTTTTTTTTTACTTATTTACTACCAGAGAGATATTGCGCGCGCGCTGAACCAGCATCCCATAAACGATTAAAAAATTATTTCATATCTTTACATTTCTAAAGTAACCACAATCTGTCAAATTGACTGCGTGCCGTGAAGACGCGCATCAAGCGGCAAATTCACAGGCATTGAACGACGATAGCGACCACCAATCGGCATCGCGAAAAGCGATGACAGAATTTCGAGATATTTTCCATATGCGGTAAATTAACTTCCAAATGGATCTTACACTGAAGGGATTGTTCGAAATCGTTAGCATTTCCCAGATCTATGCGTACTTTTACGTGAAACCTCCCCGTTGTAACGTTATGGCCCAAAAAGGAGTTGTCGGGTTTATTCTTAAACTGGGTTTATTCGCTTATATCCAACGTGATTCGTTCTGTATAACGTGACTGTATTCTGCAAATGGTCGGCAGAATTTACCATTAATTATTAACGCATGCCCGAGCATGCTCTAGGGTCTACCGGGTTTCTCCAAGGTAATTAGACTCTTCCGTTACAACGTACATATAGACCATAGAGGAGGATTTCGTCGTAGGTTTGAACTTTCTTTAGCCTGGTATAATTACATCTTGGAGGTTAAGAGTACCTCCTGTTAAATTTCTTCTAGTAGAGGTTCTCTAGGTATACCTACGTGTTCCTCTTTCTCGTTTTACCATACACATGCATACTCCCTTGTAGTAAGATAATAAGGGGCCATTTCGCGTCTAGCCAGGATGAAGGCGGAGCCAAGATGCCTTTGGAATGGTTTAGCGAGCCTCCAGGAAGTCGTCCTGGAGGATGAATTCCTGGGTTGACACGAATCGTATTTGACTATATATATATTTATTATGCATATCACTTCCGTATAGATATTCTTGAATGGCTGCAGACACAATGGCGACGATGTGTGGCAGGTTTTCCCGGGGTAAATAAAATTTCTCCAAGGATCATCAAGCGTCAGGGAAGTTACAAAAGCAAAAAATTATGGGGTTTATCCAGTAATAAAAATTATAATCGGTAACAGTGTATACCAATACGTTTGTACCTATAGATGGTTCACTAGGTATCCTGGTCTCATTTTTGCTTGTAAGCCGGGTATAGCTTTTAACGCTGTGTTCTGAACCTCGTTCCGTCTGCTAGATAATTTCGTGCGGAATTCAGGCACGTTCCGGCCATGAATACGGCCCCCTTGTTTGCGGCCCGTCCTCCGTTTCAAACCCTTATAGGTTAGGTTAGATCCTCTCCACCTGCCACCCCAACTTGGATTTTCCTACCTCTGCCGCTTTACTTTCCCTCTTCCTCGTCATATCTCTCATCCTAATCGACAAATCCAAGAATCTTGTTCTCTTGATCTCTCTCCTCGTAGCCCCTCTTGGTACTTACTCTCATTCTTAGTCCCCACGTCGCCTTGGAACACTAGGAACAGAACGTCATCGTAAATCGTACCTACTGTCCAGTTCACGTACGACTCTTCATTTTTGCAGATTATATTCCTGATGCCTTGATTTACATCCAACCCCAGGAGTCAAGCACGTACGCACCCTTAGTCCTCACCCCTTAGCCACTTGGAATTTTGCTTAAAAAATTCCAGGGTGAAGTGATACCAATTACCTGGATATTACTCTTTTCCGTTTCTTGACTCTACTACGTAATCCATGTCACAGGGATACACGCTTCTCAGTAAGGATCCTGTGAACACGTAATAAAGATCACTAGGTACCACTTCCCTGTGGTAGACGAAATTGACCATCGCCAACGTGTATACCCTTTTCCATTAAACGGCCCAGGGCGAACCCTTCCACCACAACACAATATGCTTCTGACCTGCCCCATAAATCACCCAGGATACAAAGTTCTTACTGGATCCTGCCAAAAACACGGAGCTTCACCAGCTGGCAACACCTCAACCTCACATCCGATATCGAAAGTCACTATAGCTTTCTCATCTCCGCCATTCTATTCCATTCTCAAGATCACTCCCAAGCAACTTCCTATCTTTATTCTCCACTTCGTCCTATTGCCATTCGACATCAGGTTGTCGTCACCGTCGCATTCGTATACGTCAGAGCTAGAACACGATTTCCCAGGTACCAAACCCACCCCAAAAAAGCATTTCCCAGAAAAAACTTTTTTTTTCCTGTTTCATTCTCCACCTGCAGCTTTTCATTCCGTTCACTGAAATACCCCTTTAGTTGGGGGGGAGGGGGGTCCAGGCGCGGTGCGACGTGGTAGGTGCTTTAAGCAACGGGCCATGATGGTGGGGTGGAGGGTTGCTTAGGGGGTTCGCTGGGATGACCTCTGTAGTCACTGGGTGGGTCTGTGGGGCGGGGGCGAAAGCCGAAGGGGCAATGCATTTGACTGCGGCCGTGGTAGTAACTGCCGCTTCTGTTACTTCCTACCGACGCCGGCGTCGGTTGCTGCTGCTACTGCTGCTGCTGCCCCTAACACTTCCCCACGCCGAATTCACGGCAATGCGGTACTCCTATCTATGTTTAATAGACTGCATAGACGGCAGAGCGTGGCTAGCGTTATGCACTTTACTGTAATGCCGTCACCTTCCTACCTTTTGCTACCTCCTTTACTTCTATATATATACACACACATACTATACTAAAGATACACATAACGCTAGGTTACGACGTTGCGATACACTTAACCTAGCATCGCCTTAACATCCCCTAGACTTGGCTTACACGCGACTCTTCCTACGCTGCGGTAATCCTGTCTATGTTTAGCAGACTGCATATACAACCAGAGCGTGACTTCCTTTATGCATTTTTAGCCCAATGCCATCGATCGATACTCATCGATACTTTCAATCACTCCAGGACACGCGCTAGACTCCATTCACAAGACTTTACTGTTCCAGGATTATGGTCGTTTGTGGAGTTTTCTTGGTAAAGGGTATTGGTATTTGGTACTTGGTATTTGGTACTTGGTATTTACTGTACCGCACTTTTACTGCATCCATCATTGGATTCCATTGGATGATCTTCAACCTGGATACCTTTTTTTTTAATTTCGACATTGTTGAGTCTTTTTTTATTTTACGCTTTTATAGACACTTCCGGTTCTATTTGTTCACTAATCGTAAATAACGTGATCCCTAGGGTGATCGGCGACCATGTCTCCGGGGGGAGACGAGATATGGCTTCTCGAAGTGGCGTCCCAGAGCGTCGCGACGCAGGACGTTTCGTGACTCGTATTTACTTCTCTTAACTCGATAAGAACTCCTCGACACGATGCCGGGTGGTAATATCCGATGTGTGTACATAAATACATATGTTGTTAGGTTAGGTTTATAAGCATTTAACGTATGAGCGTGTCCATAACACGGGTGTTAATCTTTCCGTGGTTTATAGTCGTATGTATGAGAATATATGAATAGCCAGGATGGTAGCCAGGACTGAGGTATAAAATTTGCACGAACGCTTTTTGGGTTTTGCAAATTTCTATTAACCCTTATGCTAAATACTGTACAGCTGAAAGGTGTATGTATATATTAGGTATAAAGTATATACGTGTATATATGTACTTTTAGGTATATACCTAGTACCGTATCAAAGGAGGAACAGATAGGCGTTGGACGTTTTCATTTTCTACTTCTCTTTGTCTCGCTTAAAAGGAACGGCCATTTGGAATATTGGCAAAAAAATAACGCGGCTTGGCAATGCACAAGAAACTCAAATGGCGTACGTACGAGCCTTTCAAAGGAATTCGCGAATCGTTCGCTCGTGAAATCGTCCTGAGATTATTCGGTTTGCAAAATAACGCTTTCAATCGCTGGACACTGATTTAGAAAATTTGCATAGGAGCAATTTCTCGCTGGAGACGGTCCACTGTGTTTCGCGCGACCGACCCACCCATGAGTTTGCAAAGCTATTCGCGAATATTCAGTCACCGCGTAGCGTTTGCGGCTATCGGAAACTCGCGAAATTGTGTCGCCATTTTACGATTGCCGCGTTTGCCTGTGAATTCGCAGCAATTTGTCGACGCCGGAAAGAACGGGCGGTTTTCACGGAACGACGAGAACTTTAATCGCACGGTTGTTTCGCCAATCTCGACCGCACTGAGGTTCATGTATACTCGGAACATCGTACGAGTGAATTTTCGCATCTAGGACGTGCCAAAAATTCAATTCAATGTAACTATTATTTTGCGGTCTGACTCGTATTTATTTCTACCGCAAGTATAAACATCATATACCGTCGCTGTTGGCGCTTCATCCCTTTCATGGATATTCGGCATACGTATTTTTTTGTTCATAACAGTCAGATTGATCCTATTTACTCTAAACAAAGCGTGCACCCGCGTGCATTTACGGTATTGAATTATTAAAATATTTTGCTGTAACAACGAAGGGGAACAATACCAGTGAAAATTCACTTATCATCACCGTCTGTCGATCATCTCATGATTCCTGATGCTTCGTAATTTGACATAGTAAAAATTTGTTGCCCTATGATGAAAAACGGGTCTTGAGGTACTTCACCATAATTACTAACCTCTACTTGAAACATAATTAGTAATGATTGATATACAGTGAAGCGATACAAAAAGCTCGCTAAAACAATGCAAAAAGGCTTGGCAGACCAAAGTTAAGGCTGTAATGGGATAAAGCCGTATCCTGGCACTTTTAGCCTAACGGTTAAACCTATAGAAGAAAGAAAAAATAAAAATAAAAATAAACCATATCCGACAAACCGTAAGACCGAGTCTTCTTAAGATGATCTCAAGCAGATTAAATTCAATCCCTAGGCTTAAAATCTTCCCTCATACCTGAGCTTCGTTATCTCCTAATATAAAATATCTAATAAAAAATTAACACGGGCCCTTTATCTTATTCATAAAAAAGATATAAAAGCACAGATCAGTAATTTCATCTGAAGAGAATAACCTTGAAATGATTTATGTATAATTTTATATATACTATATATACGTATATATCATCTATATCATACTGTATATATCGCATATAATATATATAAAACTCTACGCATCACTCAAGGCTTCGCTCGTTAACGTAAGACCAATAAGGAGTTCAAAGGTCAGACCGGAAGTCGTAGGCCAGAAATGATACTCCAAGTAGGCAGCGTAACGTGCCACATGTTGCTACCGAATTCCCCTCACACGTTACACAACAGCACGTATGAATACAAGTAGATACGTACTCTCGCGCACCCTTGAACCAGATTAACCTTCGACACAGTATCTAACTCAGACTTCCTGAAAAAAAATGGAATTTACAAATTTGAATCTATTTTCAAATCTGTAATTGTAATCAGATAATTTCCATATTTCAGGTTATTCGTATCAGCACTGTTATCACACTTGATTTTAACGTCAACGTTGACGTTGGACACGTCAATTGAACTTGAAGGATAAGATCTTCTCAGCTACACCACGGTGACCCTTGACCCCACGTACTAAAGGGTCAATAATCCATTGGCCTATATCCTCTTAGTGAATTCCTTGTAGAATTCATTGAACAATGACGTCTTAGTTTGGCGCGTCGTCTGCTAATACGATCAGGGGCTTCTCCTCGTTACGGGCTATAAAGTTGTCAGACCTGAATGAGAATAGAAGGGTCAGGAGGTCATGGTATCAAGGTTGTTACTACTAAACGGCCCTTTCATCGATCTTACTCAAGTAGGTACTACCTTGCGTAATCTGGCCAAATCTGTAACAACTCAAGTCTGACTAGTGATACCCCCTACTACTTAAATCATTGACCAGGCTGAAACTCTTAAAGACCTGACGTCTGTCTATATTCTGACCTAACCACTAATCCCAGTATAGACAAGAAGTAAATAATTAGGCTGACTAAAATAACACTACAAATCTTGACCACTGCCGTACTTTGTCTGACCTAACTTCTACTTGACCCTAGTCTGACTAGTGATACATGTTACTACTCAAATGATTGGCCGGATTGAAATTCTCGAACGCCTGACGTCTGACCGTACTCTTACGTAACTACTAGCTACAGTGCAAACAAAAAGTAAACTATTATCCCATTTAGCACGCCATTCTGTTTCTCAAGCATGAGGATACAAAATGGCGTTTAAATGGGTATAGGAAATCTCTACAGTTAATACAAAGATTACGGTCCAGCACTCAGGCGTTACAAGAATCTCTAATTTTGTAATGACACTGCATTCACTTGATGCACCGAGTGCATCGTTATTCCCCAAGTAAAAATTATTTAATATGCAATGGATCTGCAATTGATCACTCAGAAGTATAGAGAGAAGTATAGCCAATGAGACTATCCCGTACTGCGGGCATACTTTGAAAATGCATTACCAAAATCTAGCACAGGTATAGCTTAGATCTATGGCTATGGCATATCGAAAGATGCGCAAATGACGTAAGACCATCCCCCAGTATCATATTTGTATTCTCAGAAAAATGACAGAGATGGCAGACAAGGAAACTATACCTAAGCCAAGGAAAACTTTGGAGTGGTACAGGGAGCGTCAACGATGCCCTAGAGTAAGGACCGTTGTCAAGCACCGATCGTCCTGGACCCCCATTACAGGGCATCGTTCTTCTTCTTCTTGTTCCTTTTGACTTTATGCCCTCATACAGGGCCAAGTGCCAGATAGGGCATCGTTGATGCTCACTGTACAAATTGTAATTGAAAAATTGATCGCAGGAGGGCAGCGCTTGCCGATCAGTCCTCGAGTGGGAGGGGGTACTGACTGGTATGCGGAAGAATGCATCGGCATGGACTTTAGTCTTCCGAGAGCCGATCTCCTATATCGAACTCTTGGACGCCTCGTCCTTCCGTTCTTTCTTCATCCCTCCTCTCTCTGTTGAGATTAATTCATCACTTCATCTTCTTCTTATCTCTCTTCTGAGGTATATCCTTCACTTTTTATCTACTTCTTCTTCTCTTTCTCTCTCTTTCTGTCTTTGTGCTATCTACTTTTTTTATTTCCTCCGCAGGTCTGTATCTTCTCTGTGGTATCGCTTCGATATCACTATCAATTATCAGTATCACTGTTCCTAATAAATGCATTTGTCTTGTTTCGATTGTAACGTTTTCAACGATCGTTCACTATCTGTATCATCATCATCTTTTTCTTGGGGTCTTCAGCCCATTTCACGCCATCTCCCTTTACCCTTTAACTCCACTTCCGAAAAGGGCGTAACATAGCGAATCGTTCTATTGAAATAACTGCATCGCAGTCACTCTTTATCGCGCGCGAAAATCTGGTGTTGACCTGGTCGTAATAAGTAAACAAATTGGTCCGTATTCGAAAACACGCGTAGTGCAAAAAATAATGGCGAAGGTCGAATCGTCAAGTCGTTGCGTGAACGTATCGCGAGTGTCAAAGGACGGACTGGACCAATGGAGAATAAACAAGTAAAATTGAAGAGACGACGAAGATCCTAGTGGTAAGTGACTTTTTCTTTTCTCTTTCTTTTCTACTCCCCATAAACGTTTATGTACGCGGCCATGTTGAAAGCTATGCTTATGCTATACAAAGCATAGATCAGAAACACAGCACAGATCTAAGCTGTACCCGTGCTAGATTTTGGTCATGCATTTTCGAAATGTGCCCTTAGTATGGGATAATCCCATTGGCTATACTCTTATCTATACTTCTTCTGAATAATCAACTGCAAATTCACTGCATACTAAATCATTTTTATTCGGGATCGAAACGTTTTAAGTCGCGGTCGGGACTTTTCTCAGTGTGCCGTGAGACACGCAACGAGTCCTGGAGATACAAGGGATGCTGCGCAGCGTTTTCACTCTCACCGCGCTGGACCCGGAGGTGCAAGGGACGGCGGTTTGGCATTACTGTGCCGCGGTGGAGTGGGATGCTGTAGGGGTTGTTTTCTTAAGGGCTGCTGTGAGCCTCGAGAGTTGGCTGGTATGGTGGAAGAGCAAATGAGAGGATAAGGGGATGCTGGAGGCTCCTGCCGAGGGAGAGTAAGAGATTAACTCGTTTCTGGCCCGATGGGCATTTTATTAGGTATGTGTGTGTGTATATATATATACGCTAGGACTCATATATATATATAGATACATGCATAGTTGGTCCAGCACCAGGGTACGTATGGACAACGGCTTCAAAGCACGTTGTTGTACTCTTTCACGAACCGCACGAGTGTTGAGCCAAGCGAGTTCAAAATGGTGCCAACTTTCAACCCCCGAGATAACGAGTGACACGGTTGCCAACTCGCCACCCTCTGGCGGTCCAAACCACTCTCTATAAATTGTCCAATCGCAAAACGAATCGAACTTCTTTTCTTGTACTAACCACTTTGACTTTTTTTTCTTGGACTCTCTCTTTCTGTACTACTTCTTCCATTTCGTCATTCGGTCTATACGTAATCTTTTACTTTTTTTTTCCTTCCCTCAACTCGAGGTTTGCAGGGCTCAAAGTGACCCTTTCGACTTCTCCGCTACACGTAGTAACGGAAAGTTTCTTTTATCTTTATTCTCTTCGCGTACACGGTGTCTCCATTGAAAATGCACCTCGTCTATTTTCTGCACGCCATTTCTTACCTGTTACTTGTAATGATATTTTTATCTATATTCAGACTTCTTTTCAACGGACGCGATGTGTATGTTTCGATGCGCCTTTCGTATTCAATGGTGAAGGTCGACTGTGCTGCTGTCGCTTGACGTCGCGACGCTTGTGAAAATACGACTTCAAGGGACGTCGCAAACTTGCAGGAAATTCGTCAATAACTTCTTGGCGCTTCAGTCCGTTTCGTAGAATATTGTTTAGGCATTTTTTAATTTGGGATCATTTTTTGAAAAATTTTCAGGCCTGTAATTCTCGCGGTGAACGCGAAATGTATTCCTTACCGAGGGTTATGGAGTTTTGAAATAAATATAAAGGAGGAGAGAGAAAACGGGTCGTCGCGGCGCCGATCTTTTGAATAATTATATGCAAAGCTCTGGCTTTCGCGATACAGCGTCGCGACGCTATCGCGTCTGGACGCGAGGGTGCGATTTACTTTATGGTAAATCTGCGGTTTCGTCGTCGGTATTTATCAGGGTGGGAAAGTCGAGCATCCCCTCAGAAAGGGGCATGGAAAATCGAGAAATTATCACCCTGGGAGAGCGAGTGTGGTTTACGTGCTAAGGGTAGTTCATTGGGTGGGTTTCTCTGGGACGAGATAAAAAAAAAATGAAAAAAATGGAAGAAAAATTATCCCTTGCAATGCGAAACTAAGGGGGTTAAGGGGACGCTAGTCGTTTCCTTATGTAATAAATAGCAGTAAAAGAAATGCCTCTAAATGTATCTTGGCTAGTATCGTTTTCCTATCGATAATAATCGAATAGTCGAAAAGCTCCGACTTCGACGTTCAGGTCGCAATGAAAAATATTTCTTTTTTTAAATAAAAAGTATAATTCGACATCCTGCTGCGAGTGAGTGAATAACTGATTGCTTTTTTAAATTGCACAACCGACCCTGGCAATTTCTTTAAAAGGCATAATAATATTCTATTCGCCCCGGGGACAAAACTTTCCTCAAATCCACAAAGATCCGCGTACAATTCGGTTAAAGCGGAATTCATATTCTTTATGTGAAATTACAAGACACAAAATAGATAATGGCTTCCGTCTTGTCTTCAAGGGAACTCATCGTCGATGGACCAAATGCAACGTTAAAATCATCCCCATTAAATTTCACTACGATTCGCAGAATTTTATCGTATTTTATTATCCAGAAATGATACCGCCGAAAATAACACACTCGACGCCAAATATATATATATATATACTTCTTACTAATATATATATATAAATATACACAACAGAGAGTATGGAGTATTTCCAAATCCAGTCGGGAATCAATAATTATTTATACGACAAAAGCAGTGCACGTGGATATTCATAATTAGGTGAAACAATTGGCAAATTCATTAATGATTAATTAACATTGTTACTCGTTTGCAATCAATAGTATAAATCCCACTACCCAACTTTTATGTCTCACACGGATATACGTAGCTGTGTATTTTTGATTATACTGCTCTGCTAATTGTATAATATATTGTGATTTTTTTTTCCTAAAATTATCTCACAAAACATTTGTGTGTCCGATTAAACGTTATTTCGTTTTTAGGCCGAAAAATTATATTCGTGCAGGAACTGGTTATGCTTATGTAGAGTTATAAGGTCACTTGTTGCCAACCTCCACGACAACCTGTTAAGGGTTATACCAACCACGACACACATATTCAAATATTGATTTACACCGTTTACGAGCATGTAACTCGTTCGTCATTCTAGGTGTCAGCCAATATCTGCATTCTTTTAGCCGGAATTCACTCAGCCTTAAGTTTCCTATGATCGAACATTCATTGAATCGGGAAGATAAAAAAAAGCCGAAAATTTCAACATGGCTGCTGCTCATGCTCGGTCAAGTCTTTTGGACAGGTTATGCTAGTTTTGTCGGTACGATATTCTGTACGTAGATGGCGACACTGAATTTGAAATATGACGGTTAAAAATCGAAATATATATGTATTAAATACAGAAACCTATAAAAATGATTCCGTAAGAATTTCATTGTAGAAATTTTATGAGCAATACCGTATACATTGTCTGCATTGGGATAGCGTGCGGGAAAAAAAACGTGATAAAGAGAGGCCGCGTTGCGGAAAAGTAAATTTTTCAGTAATTACGTCAATGGCTGGACGTTCTTGCTATTTATCCCGTAATCACGCAACCGCGAGGATTAAGTGTTTATTATAGCAAGCGTCGTTTGTAACGATCATATATGTATAACTTTGAAAAATGGCGGCAAGCCCTTGGGGCGTCATATAAGGACAATGCTCATTTTCGTCACTTGAAGTTGGCTGCGTTTCGTGCCAAACGACCGGCAATTTGTATTCTCGCGCCAACAATTTAAAACTTACCGATTTGTTACCTTCTTCCCTTTTCGTCGAAAGAAAGGTAATATCGTGTCAAACGGTCGTAAAGACTAATGAAAAACTTTCTTTAAAAAAAAAAAAAAAAATGGCGCGTAGCTCATACACAAAATTCAAACAAACTTAACGAGAAGCTTCAACTTTAAAGCATTTCCGGTACGCGATTACAAGCAGCCATGATTGCTCGTGGTACGAAGTAGTCCCACGATAATTCACCATTTTATATATACAGCACGAAGAACCCTCCGAAACAACCCCTTATAAAAGCAACAACAAACCCTCTATCAAACGTCTTTTATAAAATACCCAGCAATTTAACCCCACCAGGCCAAAAGATCATCCGGCGTCTTTCGAGTCGCCATCTTTCTTTTATCCACCACGATTTCTTTCCTCGACCACCCCTTTTTCACCCTGACTCCTAACCTTTCACGGGGTAAGACTTACTACCCTCCTCCAGTCTCGTCGTAATTGCCAGGAAGACTTACTTTCTAGAATTCAACGGGATATCTTCCTGTATCCTCAAGCTGAGTTTTCACATGACTGCTCAGTAGCTGCCTGTACCTCTGTCAGTCTAACGCGTATGATTAGTATCGAGAAAATTATTGTTTCCACAACATGGTTAATCTTCCCTTTTTTACCCCCTAGAAAAGTCACTAGCTTTTTGTCTCCCGGCTAAATATAACCAGTTCCATATAATATATATAATTCCAGTCCACTGAAAACGGCTAAGTAAGTTTCTCCAGCGAACGGCTAGGGATATCTGTTCACCATAATGGCAGACAAGTACCGAATCGAGGATGCGCTCTAAGTAGGCCGTCTACGTACAAGTTTTAGTTCATGTACGTAGACTGTATAAGGACTTGGAATACACTGGAAATTGGACAAACATAAGAGCCGGTGCATGACTCTAGCCGGTACCGTTTCTCGTACGTGACTCATACGTCTCCATATTATGTATCCGTCTGTATAAAACTTCGAGAACGACAAACTTTTCGAAACTACTGTAAATTTTCTTGCGACAAGATATCCGGCATTGGCTTTCGTTATTTTTGTCGGGCCTCTAGGGATACTTTGAATTCGACACAAAAGAACGTGACGTCATTTTTTTTTAGTAGCATCGCCATTTTCTTTATTTTAACCATCGTGCTACCGTCTATTGAAAAGTATTTCATACGTTTTTTTTCTGGATTTGAAAACAAGGGTGGGAAGAGAAACAGAAAGTAACCGGGACAAGCGGATAAGCGCATTCTTTCTCGGATAATACGGAGTGCGTCCCGAGCGTCGGGACGCTCTGACGACCAATAAAAAAAAGTTGCAACTTGTTTCTCGTTGGCATTGTGACACGCTCGCGTTCGTTACTGTACATAACTGTGTATTTATATAGGTGTTCGTGTATCTACTCAGTTATATATATATATATGTATATACTTAGTCAGGAAGAGAGGCACGAGTAGCGCCTTTGATTTCTGCAGGGAAATGAATTCGCAATGGCGCTCGTGGTCGCGTGCTTCGAGTACTAGCAACTGGAGGGGGGAGGGGGGAGTGAAAAAAAGAAATGTGGATATAAAAAATAATAGAGGGCGAGTGGTGGCGGAAATAATAACAACTAGGCAAGGTGGCACCGCCATGAGGGCTAAAGCGAAAAGGAATTACCTAGCCCGGAGAGCTTCGTCAGCTGCACGCGATTGGATAAAATGTATTTTAATAATAATGATACCAAAAAAAAAGTGAAGAAAATCGGCAAAATTTTGTAATTCAATATCAAGAAGGACTATTATACGTTTTGCGAAATTACGAAATAACACAGAAAGGTCACGATACGCACGTTCGGATAATTGATTCGTTTTTGGATTTGGTATTAAGAAAATTATGCATTTTACGGAATTAGGATATATAATAATACAGAGTGAAAAAACGACGTGAACGCGCGGAAAATTAAATGACGCGGAAATGGCCAAGGTATAAAAGTCCGATGCCTGCTTGTACGTTTGCAACGACCAATGGGACGTTAATTCACCGAAAAGGGTCTCGCATCTCGGTGATAAGAGAGAGCCAGCAGATATCGAAATTCTTAGAAATTAAAGCGAGACGCGCGATAAGCCACGCTTACGCAGGAAGGAGTTTAAAGTTCTGGGATTAAGTTGCGATTAGTTTATTTGCAAGTTACGATCGAGCATGTCTGCTCGAGTGCTATAGGCTGATACTCATGGGACAGCCGCGAGCTCGCAGCTGCGAAAGCCCGCGGTTGGATATTTTTACCAGTCTGCAGCTGCGACGCGAACGATCGATCCTCAAAGTTATCCGCGACGCGTTCACTTTTTTTCTTCTCTTTCTTCAGTTCCCAGACTTTCTTTATCTTCTTTCTTTGTTCCTCACCGGCGGTTTCTCCCCGTAACCTGCCTGCGACGAGTTCCTGGGATTTTTCCCAAGGCCTGCGGAAGTCGAGCGAGAGCGATAACATCCGGCGAAGAAATATCATTCGTCCTGCGACAAAACAGATAAACTAAGATGCTACAGCCTGATGCACGTAAACCTGTGGATTCCAGGGTGACTCATTCGCGGATTACGGACGCAAAATAGAAATAGAGTGGAAAATGTTAGCAGGTCCGTTCCCTACGCCTTTGCCAAATGTACTTCGGGGAAGCTTTATGGTACGCCATTATCGCGCGACGTTCCGGCCGTCGCTTAAACGCTCGTACGGAAGCGAATCACGAATCCGAAATTGCTGGGATTATATAGAGATCCTCATTCTTATCTTGTCCAAATTCCTGCTGTACCGTTTTGGTCGTTGCTGTCAGTATGTTTTATTGGCGATTCGGCTGGACGTAAATGATCGAATAAAAACACGTAAAATTGTAGTCTTGTTAAGCATAGTGTAAGAGCGCGATATAAGAACTGGAAGGTATCTTGAATGAATCGCGTATGGCAATAATAATGAAGCGAAAGAAATAATAA